>OVBJ01003956.1:0-10247 GCA_900406535.1 Noccaea bulbosa | reverse complement strand
GGTCAACTCTGGTGCAGAGCTGGTGACGAGATGCACCTTGGCGTTGACCTCATCTAGCCGACGGTTGATTCTGTCGAGCTCGGAGTTGGTCCGTCTGCTGGACCGAGGGGGTCGACTTGTAGTTCTCGTTCGGTTGGCAGTTGCTTCTGCTGCCGTGGTCTCCGCGGTTTGACATTCGGGCTTATCGAACGAGAGTCGACGAGTCGGAGACAGCTCGTCATCATCTGAGATCATTACGTCGAAGTACTCCTGGCTCTTCTTCTGCTGGACGCGTATCGTCTGGATCTCCTCAGCGAACGGTTTCATCGCCGTTCGGATTGTCTCCATCAGGTCATCTTGCGTGATGGCCTTTGCTTTAGAGGGGCGGCGCTTAGGTGCTGGTGGAGGAGTTCCATCTTCCGGCAGGTTCGGTCCGTTGCGCAACGGGCTTTTGTCGAGATTGACAGGATCCTCCTCGTGCCCGAGGGGATTTTTTCCGTTTCCGATGGGGGTCTCCCCATCGACGGGAAGGTTCCACTTGCATGCCGAGGGTCTCTCTCAGGAGAGCTTTCCGGTGAGTTAGACATCGGCTGATTTCCGAGCTTCTTTNTTCCTAGTCCCCACAGACGGCGCCAATTGTTGATTCCAGAAATAGCACGCGTTTACCTGACGGGCTGTTTCGGTTGGGAGACTTAGGAAGTTTGGACTTTTATTGCTCGAAAGAGGATCAGATTACAAGAGTTAGTCTCGTCAAACAGCCTTGACGAGACAAGATGCGAAAGATAAATAAAATAGAGAAACAGAGGAGCGAATGCTTTTGCTGAGTGCAGAGTTCCGTGACTTTTGTGGCGTGGTCTTCAAGGAATGAAGACCTCTCCTTAAATAGTTGAGTTAAGGCGGCTCTTTGCTGAATATTCTCCTCTCTCCGATTATGGAAATCTCCTTCTTCTCTTGACTTCTTTCCTTTCTTCGAGTGAGCGGTTTAATGCTCTTTCCTTTTAGCTAAAGGAGGCGCCTTTCTCCTCAAGACTTTCTATTTTCGTGAGGAGGCTAGGGTTAGAAGCGGGCCGGGCTTTTATATTGTTACTCATAGTGACAGGCTCAGAGAAATGTGTTCATTTCACCTCTAACAGCAGAGACATCGCTTACTCTGGAATCACTTGCACATATCGTGAGGAGTTATAAAACTGACCAGTTGGAGAGTGAAAGAACAACACGGTTAATGATCCAAGAATTAGCAACCCATATGGATTCTAAGTTTTCAGCTCTGTATGATCTATTGCGGAACGGTTCTTCTGAGAGTATGCTGAAGCGAGTAGAGTTTCCAATTTTCGCTCGGGAAGATGTTTATGGATGGATTGCTTTAGCTGAACGGTTTTTCCGAATTGGGGGTTATAGTGAAGAAGACAAACTGGAAGTGGTTTCCGTCAGTTTGTGTGGAGATGTGTTGAGCTGGTTCAATAGTGAAACTCATCGCAGACGTTTTCTCAGTTGGCTTAAATTCAAAGAACGATTGATTGCACGATTCAGTCGCGAGAAGTTGAGAGATCCAAGTCAACCTTTTTTCAATATTCAACAAACGGGTTCTGTGTCGGAGTATATACATTTGTAAGAAGACCTTTGTAGTCAAGCTACTGGATTGTCGGATAAACAAATGGAAGGGATTTTTATGAATGGTTTAACTCCTGAGATGAGAGAGGTGGTTAACATGTGCAAACCAGTGGACTTACCCGAGATGATATCTACCGCATATCAAATGGAGACAAGCTCTTTGTATAATGTGGTTAAGAAGGAAAGACAGCATAACAGCAATCCCTATGCTGGTTCTGTTCAAACAAAATCTTATTATAGTCAGACAGTGCCTCCTTGGAAGATGAAACAGATAACTTAGGGTCCTGGTACAGCTCAGAACAGACCACAAATCAAATTGACAGAAGCTCAGATCGCAGAGAAGAAGAGATTGGGCCTTTGTTTTAAATGTGATGACAAGTGGTCAAGGACACATATATGCCCAAACAAAACGTTACAAGTGCTCACGGTGGTTAATGGCTTTGAAATGTAAATTCTGGATCAAAACTTACTTGAAGTAGCAGAGGATTATCTTGTGGAAGATCCAGCAGCGCTCGTGGAATTATCCTTAAACTCTTTCCTAGGGATAGATTCTCCTACTACAACTAAAATGACATGATTGGTTAAGAAGAATCAAGTAGTCGTTATGTTAGACAGTGGTGCTACACATAATTTCATCACTCCAGAGATTGATTACGCGAGCACAATTGAAGACAGTGGTGAATCCAAATTTGGAGATTATGTTAGGAACTGGCGTATCAGTTCATGGCACAGGAATTTGTAGAAATGTCCAATTGATGTTGCAGGGATTGACATTTACTGCAGATTTTATAGTCTTGGATCTGGGAAGCGCTGATATAATTCTGGGAGTTCAATGGTCAAGGACTTTGGGAAAATGCCAGATTGACTAGGATAAACATGAATACTCTTTCATGTATCAAGGGAAGCAAGTTACACTAATAGGAGACCCATCATTACACATGCCAAAACTCTCGTTCAAGTACTTACAACCGGAGTTCGTGGAGAAGAAGCAAAGAGCTGCCTTGTCATTGAGGAGCACACAATTATCTCCAACACCAGAATCTGTTATGGCTCCTCCAATCGCTGCAGTTGTTGCAAAATATGCTCATATCTTTCAACCTCCGTCAGGCTTACCACCTATTCAAGGCAGAGAGCATGCCATTAACTTGCATCCAGGGATGGGACCCATCAGTGTCAGGCCTTACCGTTATCCTCACGCTCACAAAGAACCTATGGAGAAGTTAGTGCAAGACATGTTGCGTGATGGTTTGATTAGGCCGAGCCATAGTCCATACTCTAGCCCTATGTTATTAGTGACGAAGAAGGACAGTTCAGTTTCTTATCAGTAACATATGAAACGATTTCATTTATGGCATTTTGCACTAGAGATGGTTGAACATGATAATTGATATTCTCTCTGAAGCTTGTCTCTTTCTCTTGTGTTTGTTCTCGTTTTTGGTATCATGAACATTCTTCTTTAGGAGTTGCATCTTTGGTTAGGTCAATAAGATTTACGTCTTTGTGTTCTCACTAATCATTTTGTTTTTCTTTTGCCTTTTCTGTAGCAAAAAAAAAAAAAAGAGAAGATGGAAACATCATTGGAGGTTTACCATGACGACACTGAGATGAGATCACCAGAGAGACAGCCGATCAAGCGAGGCAAGAAGAAGTTGATGGTGTGGGAACACTTCACGGTTGAGTCCATAGAGCCTGATCTCAGAAGAGCTTTCTGCAAAGGTTGCAACCAGAGCTTTGCATACAGTAACAGCACCAAAGTGGCTGGCACTAGCCATCTCAAGCGTCACATTGCTAAAGGCACCTGTCCTGCACTTATCCATGCCCATGAAAACGGCAACAACAACAACAACATGACGACTCCCTACACTCCCAAGAGTGAAACCCAGAGAAGGCGTTACCGAACACATAACCTTACTCCTTACGTTTCGTTCGACCAGGACAAGTGTCGCCATGAGATTGCTAAGATGATCATCATGCATGACTACCCTCTCCATATGGATGAGCACCCAAGTTAATAACAAGAACACTCCAGCTTCAGAAGGCGTGAAGAAGAAGCAAGTGCAAGTGACCAAAACAGAGGTGTGGAAGCCCAAAGCAAGAGATCAAGTGCAGAAGCCCATTCGAGAGCGCAACCTCACACAACGGTCATGTGCTCAAACTCAATATAAGCAGGAAAGTTCCGGGAAAGAGACAAAAGGAAAGCTTGTACGGAGATAACAACTCATAACAGATTTGGAGCGTTAGCGAGGAAAGAAGATTGCACAGATGAGTGACATGTGGCTGTAGGGTCTTGAGTGTATCCGTTGTAGCCTTAGACTATAAATTTGTTTCACTCTTGTAACCAAATCTTTAAGCTTTATGAATAAAATGAAAAACATTTTCAGCTCTATTACTCTGTTCTGATAAATCTCTTCATTGTATCAGACGCCATGGAAGAACGATCCACAGATCTTTATTCACCCCCGGTATCGAATATTACAAATTGTGTGACTATAAAGCTCACTCAGGAGAACTACTTGATCTGGAAAGATCAGTTCGAGGCGTTTCTTTCCGGACAGCGGCTACTTGGGTTTGTGACCGGCGTAATACCTCCTCCGGCTCCCAGTCTTGCCGTCACCGACCTCAACGGCGTCACTAGTCATGCCCGCAATCCGGCATATCAGATGTGGTGTCAAACAGATCAGGTGGTCAGATCTTGGCTCCTGGGGTCCTTTTCTGAAGCCATCCTTCGTCTACTGCATCAGTGTACTTCATCTTTTGATGTTTGGATGGCGTTGGCTGTTAGAGGTGAAATGAGCACATTTTCCTGAGTCCGTCACAATGAGTAACATCGCAAAAGCCTGCCCATCTTCAGCCTTAACTCCCTCACATATAAGGAAAGCTCCCCTTTTAGCAAAAAGGAAAGAGAATCAGCCGCCAACTCGAAGAAAGGAAAGAAATCAAGAGATGAAGAAGATTTCCTTATCAATCAAGAAGAGAATATTCAGCAAGGAACCGCCTTAACTCAGCTATATAAGAAGAGATCTTCATTCAATGAAGATCATTGGAGAATCCCCGCAGAAAACACTTAGAGCATTCGCTATCTCTTTATTTTTAACCTAGCTCTCATATTCGATCTCGTCAAGGCTTGTTTGACGAGATCATCTCTTGTAATCTGACACCTCTTCGAGTAATAAAGTCCCGGTTCCCAAAACTCACATCCAAAGTATCCCATCGCATAAACGTGTGCTATTTCTGGAATCAACAATTGGCACCGTCTGTGGGGACTGGGAACAATCCTTACGAATCAATAACCTGGAACCGTCCAGTACCCTGGAAGACGCACTCCATCGATCCCAAAGCTATATCTTTCTAGAGGAGGATAACGATTTCTACGCCGAGAGGAGCGGTGATAGAAAGCCAACTATCACCAAATCTAAGGAGGAAGGCCACAAACCTCAACGAAGGCCTGGCGTCAAGCGGTCACTCTTCTTTGCCGTTGACGACAGCCCTGAAGAGTACTGGAGTACGACGGAACAGCCAAAAGCACTCGCTCTGTCGTCATCATCTCGTCCTGGCCCTGCTGACCCGGACGACGGCAACAATCATAACCTTTTTTGTAGCTTTCACGGCCGAACCGGCCACGCAACAAAGACTTGTAAGCACCTTATCGGTAACCTCTTAAGGAAGTACCGAGAAGGAGCCATCATGGTAGAAGGCGACCGATCTCAAGGCAAAGATTTCGCACCAAAACCAACCAACGCAGGCTCCAAGGAGAAACGAGCTCGTCAGTTTCGCCCTCGGAAACAAGAAAAGGCGAATCCTGGACCACCACTCGAGAAGAGAGATCGAGACCGTCCTGAAGATCTGCCACCTCCGCCGAAGAGACAGGTCAGCATGATCATGGGGGCCCTACTAGACAATGATGATTCCATCTCGGCTATTAAGGAGTATGAACGAAGGGCCGTCACGGCGCAACGTCACCCCAGATCTCACCAAGATGAAGAAGCCCAGCATTACCCATATGTCCGTCAAGAACAGGCACAATATCCTTCACGGACGAGGATGCAGAGGGGCTGGATACCCCGCATCTCGACCCGCTCGTGGTCAAAATACAAGTCCACGATTGTGACATGTCAAAGTATCTAATCGACACCGAAAGCACGGTGAACCTAATCTTTAAGGAAACCCTAGAACGGATGGGGATCGAAGAGAACGCCATCAAGCCAGCATCTTGGCCACTGACTGGGTTCACCACCGAGGCCGTATTTAGTATCGTCACTATCCGCCTATCTGTCTATGTCGACGGAATTTCCAAGCTCATGAAATTCATCGTCATAGACATACCGGCTATATATAACGCAATTCTCGGCACGCCGTGGATTCACGAGATGAAAGCCGTCATCTCGACTTTTCATCAATGTGTTAAATTTCCAACATCTTTGGGAATT
This sequence comes from Noccaea bulbosa, assembly GCA_900406535.1. Taxonomy (NCBI): domain Eukaryota; kingdom Viridiplantae; phylum Streptophyta; class Magnoliopsida; order Brassicales; family Brassicaceae; genus Noccaea; species Noccaea bulbosa. Next base: position 4,230 of record OVBJ01003956.1, on the reverse strand, counting down.
TTCACATTATGCGGAAGCCAAAGAGTGTCGAGATCCTGCTTCCTTCAAGAACGCTGACTCCGCTCTTCATCTTCATGCATGTTCAATGAAGAGCTGGATCCGCGACTCCCCTACCATAGCAGACCTAAACCCGATCTCGTCGACCAAATCAGCATCGACGAGGCCATTCCGGAAAGCTGCGTTGGTATCGGCAGCAATCTTGACACCGAAATCAAGACCCAGCTGGTGGCTCAGCTCAAGGGAAACGTGCATCTCTTCGATGGCAGATATGAAAGGAATAGACCCAAGGGTCACCTCACACGAGCTTAACGTCGACCCCACTTACAAACCGATCAAGCAGAAGAGGCGCAAGCTCGGCGCCGACAAAGCTCAAGCAGTTAACGACGAGGTCGAGAAGCTGCTGCGAGCTGGATCAATCACCGAAGTGAAGTACCCTGATTGGCTCACCAATCCGGTAGTCGTCAAGAAGAAGAATGGGAAATGGAGAGTATGTGTGGACTTCAACGATCTGAACAAAGCTTGCCCTAAGGATAGCTTTCCACTCCCACATATCGATCGTCTCATCGAAGCAACGGCGGGAAACGAGCTGCTCTCTTTCATAGATGCATTCTCTGGCTACAACCAGATATTCATGCACCCAGATGACCGCGAGAAAACAGCCTTCATCACTGATCGCGGTACATACTGCTACAAAGTCATGCCTTTCGGCTTGAAGAACGCCGGCGCTACTTATCAAAGACTAGTCAACAAGATGTTCGCAGCACAGCTTGGTAACAGGATGGAAGTCTATATCGACGACATGTTGGTGAAATCCGCCAAAGCCCAGGATCACGTCAAAAATCTTCGAGAATGTTTTCAGGTCTTGACGAAGTACGAAATGAATCTCAACCCGGCAAAGTGTAGTTTCGCCGTTACTTTCGGAGAATTCCTCGGCTACCTCGTGACCCAGCGCGGCATCGAAGCAAACCAGAAGCAGATCTTGGCAATCCTCGATCTCCCCTCACCGCAGAGCGCAAAGGAAGTTCAAAGGCTCACCGGCCGAATCGCCGCGCTGAACAAGTTCATCTCGCGCTCGACCGGCAAGTGTCTTCCCTTCTACCACCTGCTCCGCTCCAACAAGCACTTCAAATGGGACGCGAAGTGTAAAGACGCATTCAAGCAACTGAAAGAGTATCCCACCACTCCTCCGGTCCTCGCAAAACCTGAAGATGGCGAAACGCTGCTCGCAATATCCAGCACGGCTGTTAGCGGCGTACTCGTCCGGGAAGACCGTGGCGACCAGAAACCCATCTTCTACGTGAGCAAAACACTCAACGATCCCGAGACAAGATATCCTACCCTCGAAAAGCTAGCTTTGGCGATAGTGATCTCGGCAAGGAAACTGAGACCATACTTCCAGTCGCACGCGATCATCGTCTTCTCCAGTCAACCGCTACGCCAAATCCTTCACGGCCCAAACCAATCAGGCTGAATGGCGAGATGGGCAGTGGAGCTGTCTGAGTACGATATCGAGTTCAAAGGCCGAACCAGTGCAAAATCACATGTTCTCGCTGATTTCATTGTCGAAATCCCACCAGAGCTCGTCGTCAACGAAGCTGAGCACGCACCTAAATGGCTCCTGTATGTTGACGGAGCTTCTTCCAAGCAAGGATCTGGTGTCGGCATCTGGCTTGTATCTCCTACAGGCGAGATCCTCGAACAATCCTTCAAGCTTAGCTTTCCAGCATCCAATAAAGAAGCTGAATATGAGGCAATCATTGTAGGACTTCGTCTCGCAAAGGAAGTTGGAGCCGAACATGTGCACGCATTCTGGGATTCTCAACTCATAGCAAAGCAATTTAGCGGAGATTACGACGCTAAAGACGACCGCATGGACGTCTATCTCACAGTGACAACGGAGCTATCCAAGCAGTTCAAGTCGTTCGAGCTGACAAAGATCCCCTGTGCCGAAAACACAGAAGCTGATGCCCTCGCTGCCTTAGCCTCGAGAACCGACTCGGCTTTGCGGCGAAGGATTCCCATCAAAACAATCGAGCAACCCAGCATCAAACTTCCTAAAGGAGCGTTCGTCATGGCAATATCTTAAGAAGAAGACGAGTCAATGATTCCCGAATCGGAAGAAGATCAACTTCGCCCATGGCAAGACGAGATCAAAGATTATCTCATCAACGGAACGGTTCCCGAGAATCATGGGCAGCTCGTCGATTGCGCCGCCAAGCCGCCTATTACTTCCTCCAAAATGACGAACTGTTGTGATGGAACGCAAACAAAGTCATCCTACGATGCTGTGACGAGGAGCAAGCAAAAAGCGTGATGATCGAGACCCACTAAGGAGCCGGAGGAAACCACACCGGCGGGAAGTCTCTCGCCTCCAAGATCGAGAAGCACGGCCTATTTTGGCCTAAGATGATAGAAGACTGCGAGAATCACACCGCAATATGCATCCCCTGCCAGCGATACGCCCCAATCATCAACGCCCCAACACAAGAGCTCCAACCTTCCATTCCGGCATACCCCTTCATGCGTTGGGCAATGGATATCATTGGTCCCATGCCACGATCTCGACAATGCGCCTATCTCCTGATCGTCACAGACTACTTCACCAAGTGGACGGAAGCTAAAGCTTTCAAGAACCCCACCGCCAAAGACGTGCAGAACTTCGTCTGGCAATACATTATTTGCCGACACAGTCTACCATACGAAATCGTCACTGACAATGGTGGCCAATTTGTCGCGGTAAGCTTCCGCGAGTTCTAAGCTAATTGGAAAATCAAGCTCGTATATTCGACGCCAAGATACCCCCAAGCCAACGGGCAAGCCGAGCTATAAAGGCGACAAACAAGACTATCGTCGATGGCTTGAAAAAGAGACTCGAAGGCTATAAAGGAGCGTGGGCGGACGAGCTTGATGGAGTTCTTTGGTCTCATCGTACAACACCCAGAACAACAACTGGTGAAACCCCCTTCTCCCTATCTCACGGCTGCGAAGCATTAGCCCCTGCTGAGCTGCATGTCGCAAGTCTACGTCGACCTCTAATGCCCCAAAACTCGACATGGAACGACGAGGCCCTTCACGATAATCTCGTCCACACTGAGGAGTTACGAGATCGCGCCCTCTTGCGCATGCAAAACTACCAGCAAAAAGCATCAAGGTACTACGCCAAGAAGGTTCGCAACCGCCGCTTCGCACTACACGATCTTGTCCTAAGGAAAGTCTACGACTTCACCAAGCCCGAGCATGCCAGAAAATTTGGCTTCAATTGGGAAGGACCATACCGCATCACGCGGATCGTCAAGCCAGGAGTGTACCAGCTCGAGGACGACGACAGAAGCATACTCCCTCACTCGTGGAACTCCATGAACCAGCGCAAGTTCCACCACTAGACGCGTAGCTTCGCGTCTCGGAAAAAAANTCCGGAAAAAAAAAAAAAAAAAAAAAAAAAAAAAGAACAAACATGTTCACTGCACGAACACTTGCAACGAAGAACGAACTACGAATGGCTTGATCCCGGCATGGGTACGTAGGCAGCATTTTCACCAAGGCGCAGCTATAACTTAATAAAAAAAAAAAACTGTTTTATTTTATTAACTCGCTTGTATGCATGCATCTTTTTCTGAATCCCTGAGAGGCATTCCATCTCGGCAGAAAAACTCAAGCAAGAATTTCCTGTTTAACTTAGGTCAAGACAGTTGTTTTGGTGTGCCTAATGAACTCGGCAAAATCAGAGTCATAAAATTCCTTTAGCACTCGGTAAAATAATGAGTCTCAAAGCCTATGGAACTCGACAGTATAATGACTCCTTGTCTGTGAGTTCGGCAAACAAAGAGAGTCTCAAACTGATATATCATGGTTTTTATGGGTTTTTTCCATGATATAAGTCTTACTTATAGAGTCTTTTAAGTGTTTTTGGAGTATTTTCTAGTGTTTACAGGTCCTAGATGTATTTGGAGCTATTTGGAGCTTATTTGGGGATTTCTGCTGGAAAACAAGACAAACTGGCATTCACAGATATTGGTGTCGATCGACACCAGGTTGGTGTCGATCNCGATCGACACCACTAAAAGACGAAAATCCTGCACTTTGGAAGAATTACAGCTTCAGCCCAGAAGTTTTGTTTATTTGCAAAACTGGTCCAAATCGTGTTTTAGGAGATTTTTAGGTTTATAAGCCATTGTTTAAGCTTCTTTTCAAAATACTTTTCATTATCTTATTTTCATAGAGACTTAGAGA
>OVBJ01003955.1:0-10247 GCA_900406535.1 Noccaea bulbosa | reverse complement strand
GGAAAAGGAGTGACAACAGTAAGTATGCTCGAGGGAAGAGCAAAAATTCTATGCATCGATCCGGCCGAACTTGATTTGCAGCCCGCGGCCGAATGATTGTAAGTTTTTTCTGATTATTTTTTTTTTTAAAATATTTTTTGATTTATTTTTTTTTTTTTAAACATTTTTTATCATTTCTAACAAATCAAAAATTAATTTTTGAGGCCGAGGAACGAGGAGATTCAAAGATGGATTTGCTGGAGGTTCTCGCTTATGCAAAGCGGAGGCCGGATGGGACATTCATGGACGACGATTCTGAGGAGTTCTACAACACCGTTCACTCACAACTACAAGAGTTGACTCAGAATGATGATCCCGACAGCATGACTTCTGCTTCTTCTGTGACCACCAAGAACAAGCTTTTTGTTCAGGTAATATATTGTGTGATATTTTTGGTTTAAATTATTTTTATTCTCATGTATGTTGTTGGTTTCTTAATTTCAATGTTTTTTTTGGTTTTTTAGTCCGCTCCCCGTAGAAATGGGAAGATCTTTGGGGTTGGTTCTCTCCAGTCTCAAATCGATATTGGGAGCGGTTATGTTTGCAGTTCCACTTTGAGTCAGCAACCGGATCCCAACGAGGTTGCTGAGATGAAGGAGAAATTGACTGCAACAGAGACAAAGCTGACTGCAACCGAGTCGAAGCTGACTGCAACACAGTCCAAGATTGCTGGGTTCGAAAAGATCTTCAACCACTTGGGCAACACGGACCCGGTGCTCAAAGCGATGTTGGACAGTATGCGTCAAGACGAGGACCAAGACGGGGGCGGACAGGAGCATGGCGGAGTCTGTGGATCCCGATCCGATGAATTTTAGTTTTCGTTTTATTGTTTTTTTTTAATATTTTTATTTAATTTTTTATGTTTTTATATGATATTTGAATTAAATTTTTAAGTAATTTAATTTTTGTTTTTATAATTTTATTTATTTATTATTTTTAAAATAGTTTAAACTAATTTAATAAATAAATAAAATTAAAAATAAAAAAAATAAATAAATAACTTGCGACGGAAATCATTCCATCGAAACTTGCGATGGAAATATTTCCGTCGCAATTGTGCGACAAGTTGCGACGGAGTCGTATCCGTCGCAAATCGATCGCAAAATATGCAATCGCAAATCCGTCGCAAGTTGGCGACGGAACATATGTTGTCGCAAATCCGTCGCAAGTTTGCGACGGAATATATGTAGTCGTAAATCGATCGCAAAATATTTGGTCGCAAATCCGTCGCAAGTTGCCAACGGATTATATGTGGTTGCAAATCCGTCGCAAGTTAGCGACGGAGTATATGTAGTCGTAAATCGATCGCAAAGTATTTGGTCGCAAATCCGTCGCAAGTTGTCGACGGATTATTTCTGGTCGCATATCCGTCGCAAGTTTGCGATGGAAATAAATTCGTCGCAACCTTGCGATGGAATTGGTTCCATCGCAAATTTGAGACGGATTTGCGACGAAAATGTCATTGCGACTAACGATTTGCGACGGAGAGTTGTTTCTCGCAATTCCGTCGCAAATAACGCTTTGCGACGGAGTTGCGACGGAGTTGCGACGGGAGTTTCCGTCGCAAATGGCCTATGTTTCTTGTAGTGAGAGAGAGACATACGTAACTAACTTATTCCACTTCCTCTGATTGCTTCATATTTTGTTCTTATTCCGAATTTGAAAACTTCTTCTATCATTTATCACATAAAATTATTAATCTATCTAAGTTTCTTTCTCTCTCAATCATGGTCTTTGGTATCTAGATTATCACCGATTAACCTTTTGACTCTCTTTCTCTGGTAATCATAATATATATTTCTCTTGATAATCAAATTTCCAAATCAGTGACCAATTAGCCATCGAATTTTGGCGGAGACATCGATAGAAACTAGCCCCTACAATTTGGTGGTGAGTCAGTAGCTGGGACAACACGGCTACCATTATATCGGTTAACAGATCAGTGACTATTCTGCCACCGTACTTTGATGGCCAAATCAGTCGCTTTTACCCACCAATGAATTCACCGTCAATCAGTAGATATTTAGCCACCAAATTGTCTCCTAGCGAGCTGGTAGCTGGTAAGCCACCGTCAGCTACGTAGGAACGCAATTCTATAATAGGGCAGACTGATATTTGCAAAGTAAAATATATGAACAAATTAATATAAATACAATATTAAAATGATATCGAAAATAGGAATTTAGGAAAAACATTTTTGCAGAGGCAATATATGATCTTTTTCCTTAATTCTGTAAACACCCCATAGTGTGACGGTTGCATGGCGTTCTGAATCCCAAGGGTACAACTGCATACTTCTTATGATTTTCATCACCCAAATCATAAGCTCGTGAACCATAGATTGTTGTTTAACAAATAATAAATAACTCTAACAACCTTAACACTAGGTTTGCAAACCCCATAATTCGAAATAACAACATAAAACTAACAACCTAGAAACGGTTTGCTAGCCACATAAGAACAAGCATCAACAACATCCTATCATTCTCTTCATCCATCGGCCTCATTCCGCGGTCGAACATTCCGGTTATCTGCATCACATTGGAATAGAGATGCATGAGTATTTAAGAAATACTCAGTGAGACGGTCATTTGATATATCATGGTTTTTATTGGTTTTTACCATGATATAAGTCTTAACTATAGAGCCTTTTAGTGTTTTTGGGAGTCTTTTCTATTGATTACAGGTCTAAGGTTGGTTTGGAGCAGAATTGGAGATTATGGAGCATTTTAGGAGTTTTTGCTGGAAAACAAAAGTCATTGCCGCTCACAGAGCTTGGTGTCGATTGACACCACTGCAGGCTGTCGATCGACACCCACTTCAGAGAAGAAATCCTGCGCGAGTTAGTGAAGACTTTTGGAAATTGCAGTTTTGGCCCAAAGTTTCCATTATTTACAAAGAAGCCCATATCGTGTTTTTAGGTTTATAAGCCATTGTTTAGGCTTTTATTACTTAGTATCTTATTTTCATTGAGACTTAGAGAGAGATTTGTAGCAGAGCTTAGGAGGGAGAGATCATACTCCTTCAGAGAAGATTTTGAACTCTTTTATCTCTATTCTTATTTCTTTTATGCAATCTAATTATTTCATGATGTTTGTCTCAATCACCATGTCTGAGTAGTTTGCTTGTTAGGTTTAGCGTTTTTCAAAGGTTGAAGAAGAATTGCAATTGTTAGGATAATCTTTAGAGTTCTTCATCTAGATTGTGTTTATTGCTTATTCTAGCTTCATGACCTAGAATCTGATCTTAGGATAATTGATAGATGCGAAGGTATTATTGATTTCCCGACATATCTTAGATGAGCAAAGTTTCTATCTGCAAAGGAATTTGGTTTATGAATTTTGTGAACAATTGAACATGCAATTAATGCTTGTCAAGTTTGTTGAATATGCAACGACAGTTGGAATTCTAGGATTTAGACATAGATAATCTTCACAACGACAATTGGTCGATTTTACATTAGTGTTCATGTTCAAGAACAATGCTTAATTATATCCTAATTACTTTTATTCTGCAATCTCTGATTCAACCTGAGAATTTTCCAAGGCCAAACATTTGTCTCTTGAATTTAACCTCGTCAATCGATCACTTGCTTTCTTTACTTTTAGTTGTTTTTACTTTCATAGTTACTCTCTTAGCTTGATTTGAATCTAGAATTTACTGTGCAACTGATAGACGTTTGGATTGATATCCTATACACTACATTGATTTGATGTACACTTGCAGTTGATTAATAGGGAAAACTTACACCTATCAAGTTTTTGGCGCCGTTGCAAATCGTCTCTTTCGTTGCCGTTAGATTTTTAGTTTTAGAATTTTGTCTAAGTATTTTTATTTTTATTTTGTTACTCACGCTCTATAGCTTTCTTTTTGGTGTTTCAGGTGTATGACTAATCGCAAAACCAGGAGCAACATGGTTAAAGAGCTAGTCAATCTCACAAATCAAGAGCTAGCACACTTAGAGTGCACGAACCGGAAAGCGAAGAAGCATGTTGAGATGAACAGGCCAATAGTTTTGGTTCAAGATGCCAATGGCAATCTGGTTGATAGAGAGGGAAATAGGCGCAATGAGGAAGGGCTGAAGCTTGATGAAGCTGGGAATGTGATCGAAGAAGCTCCTCCCGCCCCCTCAGTTCGGCATGTCGCTGATGTTGCTGTGCAGAATGTGCCTGCGCAGCCTGCTGCACCGAATCGCACACTTGGTGACCACAACAGGCCTGATTTGTTCTATGCTAATCGGTCTGCGATTCGCCCTCCTGCATTTCAGAGGAATGACTTTGAGCTGAAGCCTTCATTCTACACTCTTGTGGATCAGCATCTCTTTCATGATCTTCCTCATGAACACCCCATGGATCACATTGAAAGGTTCGAAGATCTGGCCAACAGCATCAAGGCCAAAGGAGTTACTAATGACTACCTTTTCTGCAAGCTATTCCCTTACTCTCTAGGTGGGAATGCAGCTTACTGGTTGAAGCAGTTGCAGCCAGGATCTTTGACTAATTGGGATGACACCAAGAAAGCCTTCTTGAATAATTTCTTTGATGATGCAAGGTCTGAGGAGCTGAGAAACAATATTTCACAATTTTCTCAGGGACCTACAGAGGGATTCAAGGCTTCTTTGGTGAGGTTCAGGTCTTATCAGAGAGATTGTCCACACCATGGTTTCACTGAAGTTCAGCTGCTGGGCATTTTCTTCAGAGGAATTGATTGGAGGTATCAGATGGCTCTCAATGCTGCGAGCAATGGAAACTTCAACACCAGATATCCAGATGCTTACCAGCTTATAGAGAACTTGGCATCTAGCAATAGTACCAAGAATGCAGATTTTGAGAGGAAGAAGCTTGGTGGAAATCTGGACGGAAGCCAAATTGCAGAGGTTAAGGCAAAGCTTGATTCTATGCATATAGCCTTCTTATGGGGAAGAAGAAGTCAGTTCAGGTTGCTGCAGAGGTGGAGACTTTTGAACCTATAGAAGAGTCACATGAAGCAGATGTTAATTACATCAATGGAGCTGAGTTTCAAGGACAGAGATGGGGCAATCAACAAGGATCTGGTTCCTCTTACCATAAGTCATTCACTTCTAGCAACTTCACAAGGAATTATGGCTCTTCTTCTTACCAATCTCCTCCTGCACAAGCACCAGATAGTGAGATAAAGTCCATGCTTGAGCAGCTTACAGCAGGCCAACAGAAGATCACAGTGGACTTCAATGGGAAGATGGATGCTATGTATCAAGACTTGCATGAAAAAATTGATTCTTTGAGCACTCATGTCAAAAAGTTAGATACTCAAGTAGCTCATAATGCTGAATCTATCAAAAGACAAGAGGGATTTCTTCCTGAAAAGACCAATACCAATCCCAAACAATCTTGTCATGCTGTTCTGGTGGAAACAGGAGCTAATTTGATGGATTTTGAAGATATTTTTGGATGGTTTTCGAGCTGCAGAAGTAGCGTCGAGTGACACTGTTCAAAAGTGTCGATCGACACCTCTAGAACTGGTGTCGGTCGACACCAGTATTCTCCCTGACGAAAATCTGCAATTTTTTGGTTTTCAGCCAAATTTCTGCAAATTACAGCACGCGCCAGATCTTCCTAAAACCTCCAAATTAGATGCAGAAAGAGTCTATAAGCCTAAAATTCCTTACCCAAAGTGTCCTAGGAAGTCTAAACAAGAGATTGAAGATGCTAAGTGCAAAGCTATCATGGATAAGCTTACGGTTGAGATTCTTCTTGTTGATGCAGTCAGTCTTTCACCTGCACTTAGGCGATATGTTAAGAGAATAATGATGAATGATGTGACTCCTGAGGAAGGAGCATTGCTTACCAGAGACATTACTGCAGTTATCTTGAGCACAGTGCCAAATCAGAAGAAGAAAGAGAAGGTCTCTGAAGAAGTTAGTGCTGTGATTCAGAATAAAACTCCAGAGAAGCTAGATGATCCACGGAACTTTGTGCTGGATAGCTCCATCTCTACAAGAAGGTTCCCACATTCTCTTTGTGATCTAGGTTCAAGTGTTAACTTGATGTCTCTGGTTCAAGTGTTAACTTGATGTCTCTCTCTGTTGCTGCTAGTTTTGGAATGACTGATTTCAAGCCAACTAATATTTCTCTTATCCTAGCTGATCGATCCAGGAGAACCCCTTTGGGTATCTTAGAGGATGTTCCACTCAAGATTGATGGTCACTTGATTCCTTCAGATTTTGTTGTTCTGGAATACAATGAAGAGCCTATAGATCCTCTTATCCTGGGAAGATCATTCTTAGCTACTGCTGGTGCTGTCATTGATGTGCATAAAGGAAATATAGAGCTGAAATTTGGTGATATGTCCTGCATTTTGACATGGACAAGCTAAGGAGAAAGTCCACCATTGATGGTCAGAGTTATTATGTGGAGATTGGCAAAGAGGAAGATCCTATCACAGAGACTTCAGATGACATTACTGCTGGGTATGTCAAGGAGCTGGATACTAGTGAGCCAGTAAACAAGGTGGATGCTGGGAATGGAGCTTTAGTTGCAGAAAATGTCATAGCCCAAAAGCCTTCAATACAACAAAGGTATGCAATTCCTGCACTCAATTCAAAACCCCCTGATATCATCACTAAGAATTTCAATGGTCCAAAAGCTGTTTCACACTTATGCAAGCAACGAGATTCTCGTCGAAACCTTGGTTTTTCTTTTGATGATTCTGCAGGAAAAAAAAGTGTCCCACCCAAACCCACATCTCGCCCTGCTGCTATTCCTCACTTTCTTGGTCAATCTCATGCGCCTAATGCTTACACACCACCATGGATGAGGAGACACTTTTCTCAGAAGCATGTGTTGCCACTATCTGATCCACCTGATGCCTGAGTGATGTCTTGCGTTTTAGCGCATTCTAACGTTTGTTTTGACAGGTTTTATCGAGTCTTTCTAGTTCTTATTGAGTCTTTTCAGGTCCAAAGACGTTCAAGGGAGAGTTTCAGTACAAAAAGGAGCATGTAGATGAAAGTGGATGAACGGAGCAAAAGGCGTCAATTCGAGGCCCGGACGAGCCCATTAGGAGACCATTCGATTAATCCGTTCGATCGGCCCGTTCGATCACACAACCCAAGGCCCAGTCGATCAGCTCGTTCGATCCCACAGACGATCAGACCGGTCGATCACACCGGTCGATCACCCTCATTCGATCACACCCGAACGATCACCCCCGTTCGATGACAAGCCCTTCTATCAGCACCGTTTGATCAGCTTGATCGATCACCCATTCGATCAGCTTGATCGATCACCCATTTGATCGAGCACCTATAGGACACGAAATTGAGTTAGCTTTCATTTGCCGCCAGTTTGAGGTCATTCCGATAAACGGTTGAAGAGTTATGACGGCTTTTGTGAGGACGTGTCAGTCTCACCTCCACTACACCGTTCGATCGACAGATCGACTGACCGTTCGATCGAGCACCTACAAGACTGGAAATTGAGTTAGCTTTCATTTGGCGCCGGTTTCAGCTCATTCCGATAAGTGGTTGAAGAGTTATGACGGTTTTTGTGAAGACATGTCAGGCCACTCGATCAGACCACTCGATCAGGCCACTCGATCACCCATTCGATCACTCGACCCGTCAGGCCCATTTGATCACCACTCGACGATCAGGCCCATTTGCTCACCACCGACTATTAGGACCATTCGATCACCCGATCGATCACTCGATCGATCACCTAATAGATCACACGATCGATCACCTAATCGATCACACGATCGATCACCGCCGTCCATCACTCGATCGATCACCCGATCGATCACCGCCGTCCATCAACCGATCGATCACCGCCGTCCATCACTCGATCGATCACATGATCGATGACCCGATCGATCACCGCCATCCATCACCGCCATCCATCACCCGATCGATCACCGCCGTCCATCACACGATCGATCACCCGATCGATCACAACCGTCTATCACAACCATCGACCACCTGTTCGATCTCGGCCGTTCGATCACTTCAGTGGAACACCTGTTCGATCTCTACCGTTCGATCACCGGTGTTCGACACCTGACCTATTTACACCTGTTTTTCGACCATTGTTTAGGCTAAGCTTTCTTCTGAGTTTTTCAGACTTGGAGATACGCCATTTTTCTAGTGACAGTTTTTGGAGAATATTTCTGAACCCTATTGATTACTATTCATCATTTCTATTCAATGAATTCATTTCCATCATTTGTTGTTTTTCATTTCGCCATGTCTGAGTAGTCTTTTAACTAGATCTAGGTTCTTCAATGGAGTTCATGAGTTAGAAGACTGAATGCAAATAGGGTCTCATATCTATCGTTTTCGCCTGTGACAGTCTTAATGCTAAAGTTTATTTGATCACTTGATTTTAGATCCAAGGCTAATCTATTCATCAAAAGTGTCATAGGTTGCTAGAACAATCATTGGTGAGGGATCTATCCTTAGCCTGCGAGAGTTGATGCTAAGGTGGATCGTGAACATATCATGCCCGTTCGTACTGCTTGCTTTCAATTGCTGGATTCAAACGATAGTTTAGACATCTAGATTGATTAGCAAAGTTGCTAATACTGCGACAGTGGATTAACATACTTTTATGTTTGAGTTTGAAACCTGATTTAAACTTGTGCCCTGAATAGTCATTCGGTCCATTTCTGTGAGCTCCTGCGAATTACCTCGGTCTAGTGCTTGTTCTATTGAATTTACTTCGTCTTTTAAGTTCGTTACTTTGTTACTAAATCACAAACAACCATTTTTGTCTTAGCTCTGTTTAAAGTCTCATGGAATCAAAGTGTAGCACTGGCTCTGGATTTGAATCATTTATACTACACTACTATCATCCTTTCATCACTGAGCCTCGATACAGTCAAGCTAATGACTGAAAACAAGCGCTTAGTGGGAGGCAACCCACTTGTAGGTGAAATTCCTTTGTNCTAACTTTTGGTTTTGGTTTTCATCAAAAAAAAAAAAAAAGAGGAGTCGCGACGAGCCAGTGTCGATCGACACTTCCCATGGTGTCGGTCGACACCAACCCCACACACAGGTATCGACTTCTGTTTTTCATATATTCAATCTCTTTTCTTTTTGCTTGCTTCTTCCTGCTGAATAACACTGGGGACAGTGTTGTTTAAGTCTGGGGGAGGTGGTTACTGACATTGTGTTTGTTTTTGAGTGATTACAAAAAAAAAAATTGTTTTCAAACTGTTTTATTGAGTCAAAACCAGTGAGAAAATTATGACCTTCTCTTGGAGCTTACCTTATGAACCAATGGTCCTGCAATCACAAGAGGCAGACATTAGCAGAGGACTTAGCCGATCAAAATGGCTCTAGCGGACCGATTGCTGGATCATAACCGTATCTCCAAGGTACTCAACTCTCTAAAGTTTAAATCCTCGTATTAACCTGACTTTAATTTTCTTAGCAAGGGGTTTGGTATACATGAGTATGATTTCTCCTTCAGTCCAGTCAAGAGAAGCTTATGCATTTACATTGTGTTTATTTATTGCATGCATCTATATATACTCTCTTTTTTCCCAAACCTTAAAGGGAAGTCTAACTACACCCTCGGGAAAACGAAGTGGATGAAGGTCAGTCCAATTGGTCTTCTGACTCCATGGAAACCCGCCGGATGAAAGTAATAAAAAGGACCGGGAATTGGTGGCTCCAACCATCACTACTCGCGATCTAAATAAAAGTTGATTCCAAATCATAAAGGAAAGAGAGATGGAAAATAAATAAAAAAGAAGAAAAGAAAAAAGAAAAACAATCATTGCATTCATGTTTTAGCTTTAAAAGTTGGTCTTGATTGTGCTTGGAGGGCTAAAAATCAGAATGATATTTGATCGATAACCTCTTGTTGAGAACTCACGCTTAAATTTGAAGGAGTTGACTTTAGAGTTTTATGTTATCTGAAAAGATTTAGTCTTTGGTTTGGTTTGAATTGCATGCAAGTGTCCACTATGAGAAACTGGTCTAACGTTGATTATGTCTTGAGTGAGAGCAGGTGCAAAGNTGAGTTTCCGTTTTTCAAACCTCTTTCTCATATGTCTTGGATTCGATTTACATGAGGACATGTAAAGATCTAAGTCTGGGGAGTTGATATATCATAGTTTTTATTGGTTTTTACCATGATATAAGTCTTAACTATAGAGTCTTTTTAGTGTTTTTGGGAGTCTTTTCTATTGATTACAGGTCTTAGGTTGGTTTGGAGCTGAATTGG
>OVBJ01003954.1:0-10251 GCA_900406535.1 Noccaea bulbosa | reverse complement strand
TACTGGTAACCCGCCAACCCGCATATCTAAAATATCAGATCCGCATCCACCTCGCCAACCCGCATAACCCGCCCCGTCTGACCCGCATATTTAAAAATCTTGATTTTGATCGACCCGCACCCGCCCTGCTGCAGATCAAACGGGGCGGGGCCCGCGGGTTGGGTCACAAATTGACAGGCCTATTGTCAAGTATAACATTTGGTGTGATTGATTTATAAATATAATTGCGTCTATGAGTCTGTCAGCCAACTTTTGTGTTAGCTTACAAACATTGAACAATACATGAAATATTCATATAAATCTTATCATCCGAATTGGACAACCAATAAAAAAATCGTATTCTATTATGGTATGTGGTTGGTAAAAGCAAATCTTTTTTTGTTAGCTTAATTTTTGAAAATGGTTGCTTGCTCGTGTTTTCTCTGCGACATGTATTTCGTCTTCTAAGGTTAACCAGGTGTTAAAAGCTACGTTGCATGGAAACGGAAACGGAAACGTAGAAACGAAACGTTTCGGAAACGGAAAACGTGTTTTTTGAAAAATATGGAAATGGAAACGTTTTTGAAACGTACATAATATATCAACTAAATATGTACATGTAGCATGTCCATCTTATGTAGCATGTCCATCTTGTTTAGTGCAGTGGTTTGACGCATTAATGATAAAGCACAGGTCATGGGTTCGAGTAGAACTGTACACGTTTTAGTTTTTTTTTTTTCATTTTTGGAAATCATATCGAAATTACGAGAATACCCTCGTCTTCAACCTCTTGGTCTGCGATTTTGTATCCTAGTTTCTGTCCTTTTTAAGATCATGTTCTGCGATTTTATCATTATTTGCTTGTAAATCTAATGAGTTTTTACCTAAATATGTCAGATCTATGGTATAATATCAGATTTGGAATCAAAACTTATAAGAAAACGAGTTTTTTTAATAACCAATTAGTTGAGGGAATTGGTTTGAAGTGGCCACAGTGGGATTATGATCTAAACTCTCTGATTCTCTTTTGAACAGAAATTTCTTTCGCGTTTCTGTTTTAGAATCGGACGTTTCCACCACGTTTCCAAATAGAAGATTTTCAGAAACGCGTTTCCAAGCGTTTCCGTCGCGTTTCCGTCGCGTTTCCGCTGCGTTTTCGCTGCGTTTCCGTTTCCGAAACGTTTCGAAACGCGAAACGCTCAGTGATTTGCGTTTCCGTGCAAACATGTATTTCGTCACTTTATTTCATATAAATGTTTCAAGGATATTTTTTTTTCAATTTTTATGTTATATAAGTAAATGTGCAATTTGGAAACACATCTGCCAGTGTGTAACCATTAAGGTATTTGGAAAACACTCATACCCAAAAACGATAAAAGATAAAATAAAAAAAATACTGTGGGAACGTCAAAAGAGTTCAACAACTTGGGCCAATGTGTTTATAGTTGCCACCGCGTATATTCACTCAAGTCCGTCCACGTCAGTTTCTTAACTTAATTGCACAATTTCTATGTGATGACCGAATAAAATGCACAACTTGCAATTTTTTTTTTTTAAAAACCAATCAGTTGTCCTACATTCACCATTTTGATCAATTCTGTAGAACAAAACACAGTTTGACCACTAAAAAGGAATATTTCTTCTTAAACTGGAAACAATAACGTGATGATAAAACTAGATTAAATAAAGAGAAATATAATACTGTGTGTACGATGAGTAGATTAGCCAGAAATTGAAGTCAGTAGTTATCCGTCTTTCTTACCCGACAAGCAAGTATATCAGCTACACGTTGGCTCCAGCTTTACTCATTGTGTTACTCGTTCTCCTATTACTGTACACCATGTTCCCACTATACTAGATTAAATACAAAATATACTATTTTCAGTCATTTTCTTACAAAAGAAGAATTTACTTATTCTATTACTTGTAAATTGTAATGAAATACTAGTAACAACTATGAGATCCAGCTCATCACACTTGTATTCTTCTGAACAATTCAAATAGATTCATATGGTTTCTGCTCTAGTTTTGTTTTGATTCTTTACATATGCTTAGTCCTGAATTAGATTTAAATGTGTGTATTAGTTTTAAATAATGTTTGAACATTGACGGCGTAAAATGTCACACAAATATAATTATTTTACACTAAAATACATCAAAGTAGCTGTTGTTGATATAAATTGAATTTTGTTGAGACATCAGAGTAGATATTTTATTGCTGGCCCACATCAGAAACTCACTTGTCCAATTGTTCCAGAAGAAAGATATTTATTAAAATATAAGGGAAATAACGTTTATGTTTTTTTTTTGTCCCCCCGAATCTGGGTTATTTCTGGAGAAATTTGCCAAATGGAGGAGGAAAAGAATAAAAACAACGAGTTGGCAAAAAACTGCAAAAAAAAGGAGAGGAGGATATGGATTGAAAAAGCACGGGAAAGATAAAACCAAACGACGCGTACTCTACGTAGGTAAATAAAGAACGGCAGGGTCCAAGTCATCTGTCATATGCTTCTTCTTCTTCTTTCTTCTTCACGCGGTTTTCTTTTACCAAATCAACACACACACACAAGACACAATCCCTTAAAACCGATCAAATCAAACAAACGAAGGGATCATAAATTCGTCGACAATCAAATCCAAGCCCCTTTGATTTCATTCCAATCGAATCAAGTTCCGTTTGATATTTTTCTCTACTCTACACTTGGGATCAGTTTCTATAAGAAAACCCTATTAGTAGGTGATGTTGCGAGCTTTAGCGAGGCCTCTCGAACGGTGCCTGGGGAGCAGAGCGAGCGGTGATGGTTTACTCTGGCAGTCGGAATTGAGACCACATGCCGGCGGAGATTATTCGATCGCGGTGGTTCAAGCTAATTCCAGGCTGGAGGATCAGAGTCAGGTGTTCACCTCTTCCTCAGCTACTTACGTCGGCGTCTACGATGGCCATGGCGGGCCTGAAGCTTCTAGATTCGTTAACAGACACCTCTTTCCATATATGCACAGTAATAATCCTACTTCCTTGTCAAAACACTTTGTTAGGATACTCGCTTCTTTTGACTCTCTGGCTTCGTTTCGATGGTCAAAATTATGGGTCGCTAGTGCCCTGACCATTCCTGTATAAGACGATTCGCAAGTTTCTGATGTTACTATTCCCATCGTATTGTTGCTCATGATCCTTGTTAGCGAATTAACAGTAGTGTTTTATGATTGCAGAGTTCGCAAAAGAACAAGGAGGACTATCTACAGATGTTATAAAAAGAGCATTCAAAGAAACTGAAGAGGATTTTTGCCATATGGTGAAACGATCCCTCCCGATGAAACCGCAAATGGCTACTGTAGGATCTTGCTGTCTTTTTGGTGCCATCTCTAATGGCACACTGTATGTTGCGAATCTTGGGGACTCCAGAGCCGTTCTTGGGAGTGTTGTTGCAGCGGGGGATAATAATAGTAAGGCTGCTGCAGCTGAACGGTTATCCACTGATCATAATGTCGCTGTTGAAGAGGTGCGAAAGGAGGTTAAGGCACTTAACCCTGATGATTCCCAAATCGTCATTTACACTCGCGGAGTTTGGAGGATTAAAGGCATAATTCAGGTGTAAACACTGTTTTACTTGCTTGCTTGCGTGAGTGATATATTAGCATCTATTACGAAGTTTTATGATTGTGTTTGTATGCATAAAGGTGTAGACTGTCTAATGGTGTCTTCTCTTTGTTGGTTAACTTAAGTTTTAATACAAATGAGGGCTTGCGATGTTCCAGGAATCCGTCACACGGGCTCCTGCAACGTTTCTTCCTCAGTGGGTTTAGTGCTTTTTCTGAGAATTACCACTAGTCAGAGCTCTACATGATAATGAAGGGACATGCTTTTTGGTTGCTTGCATTCGCTAATGGCCTTTCCTTGAATGTTGAGCTGATCGTTTTTACATGCGCTTCTTGTAGGTATCGAGATCAATTGGGGATGTATACTTGAAAAAACCCGAGTTCTACAGGGATCCGATATTCCAGCAACATGGAACTCCCATTCCTTTGAGGAGGCCCGCAATGACAGCGGAACCGTCCATTATAGTAAGGAAGCTTAAGCCACAGGACTTGTTTCTGATATTTGCATCAGATGGTCTCTGGGAACATCTTAGTGATGAAAGAGCCGTAGAAATCGTCCTTAACCACCCAAGAACCGTAAGTTTGCACCAAAACTCAGAGCTTGTGTCGTCTTTTCTCTTTCTGTTTAGCTACTTAGATTTTTAACTCTCTGGGATCCTACAGGGGATTGCACGTAGACTTGTAAGAGCAGCTCTTGAAGAAGCTGCAAAGAAGAGAGAAATGAGATATGGAGATATAAAGAAAATCGCCAAAGGAATCCGACGACATTTCCATGACGACATAAGCGTCATTGTTGTTTATCTCGACCAACACAAATCAGCCTCGTCGAGTGGTAAATTGGTCCAGCAAGGAGGCATCACAGCTCCACCGGATATCTACTCACTACGGTCTGATGAAGCGGAGCAACGACGGTTACTGAATGTGTTATACTGACTCTCTCTGGTTATAGCAAAGATCTGAATGAATAGGGAGGAGAAAAGTTGTTTACATATATTTGTTTATTTGCTTTCATTTTAACGAAGAATGTCTTCGAAGTTGAATTTGTATATTCTTTTAGCAACAAAGAACGAAACCCTTTTCTTTCGGGGCAAAACAGTTTTGGTTTTGACAAACAATACCTCTGTAAGAAATCTAGTGAAACCGTTTGAGACTTTGTAGTTTGATGATGATCGGTCGGTCTTTTGTAATTGACTTTTAACAGGGTAACGTACGTTGTATAAGTTTGNAAAAAAAAAAAAAAAAAAAAAAAAGTTTGACTCCAAAAGTCCAAATGTAACCAAAATGTACCGAAAATTTCATTGACATTTTAAACCAAAGGGTTTTTGCAGGACTATGTTGTTAACCAGAACCGAACCTATTGAGCCAAATTTGAGACTTTATAATTTCGCTTTAACAAGGTCCAATTTGTAAACCAACCAAACCGAAACTCCAAATTGGCATCCTGAACCAAACACTGAGTCGAATTTGGAACCCGGAAATGGAAGCGCCTTGAAGACGCTCACAATCACAAAAAGATCTCCCGAGGAAAGATGAGCGTAACCCTTTCAGTCGCAGACGCCGTCTGGTCGAACATCGAATCTACCGGCTCTGGTACTCGTCCATTTTATTTCTTCTCTCTCTTTCCTTTCCTTGTTCACGATAAATTTCTTATCATTTTTTTGGCAGTTACTGAAGAGCAGCTCTCGATGTCAGTTTTCCCAAATCCCTTATACATGATAGATGAGCTTGAATCTGATTATTTTGCAATTCTCTATTGATTGTGCTCAGTTGTTTGGTAAAGTGTGACTACACGGCAAAAACGTATAGAATGGCAATTTTGAATTGGAAATTTAAAAGTGTTTGTTTGCAAATCCAGCTTGCATTTGTTGTTTGGCAAGAATCTTGAGAAAGCAACCAGAATAATCGACAAGAGAGGCGTGAAGAAGATCTCTGGCCTACCCAGTGGAAGATCCATCTTTCAGGTCTCATCATTTTTGATAAAAATCTCATCATCATCATCAATCTTCTCGCCTTTGTAATTGTTGAAGAAGATTGATTTTTTTGTTTGTCTTGTTTTCAGGTAGTGGGAGAATCTCAAAAGAGGGAAGAGTATCTCTGCTTCCCGGGAGATTACTGTGGTTGCTATTCTTTCTTCTATGATGTTGTTAGCAGAGGAGAGCAACAATGTGTAAGCTTTTTGATTCATCAGCTCCATCCTTTTTAGGCTTAGAGTTTGTATTTACTATGTTACCGNGTTTTTTTTTTTTTTTTTGTTTGGCAAAGTGTAAGCATCAATTGGCTGTAAGGTTGGCTTCTTCTTTAGGCACATACAGCGAAATCGAGGTCTCAGATGAGCATCTTGCCTTGATGCTCTCAAAGATCTGAAATTTTTCATTGCAATACTGATACATAAGCTGCAATTTATGTGTGTCAAGACACAAGAGTATGCCTCCTGTGAGATTCCTCACAACTTTGTTGAACAATTTTGCTTCATCTGTTCTGTTTTACTTGCAGTAACCATCAACAATGGTGTTGTTTGTTTAAGCTTGTAGGTAATTGCCTACAGTTTGTAAGTTTCTGCATAATTATTTGAGTATGATTAAAACTTTTATGTTAAGGTCGACCCAATGTAACACAAAAAGTAAATACATATTTTATCAAAATTGAATTAAAAATTCATAAAATATTTCCAGTATACTTATATGACCTACAAGAAAGTTTTGTCTGACTTTAATATTTGGTGTTTTCTTCATTTCGAGTCGGGTCCAATTTGACACACTTGTAGTAAATTCTATACTTTGATTGAGTCTTTGACATCTGTCCACTTCTAATCAAAGCTACCTTATCTCAGTTAAAAATAATTAAAGTCCAAGTACCTTTAATCCAACTGCTGCGAAATTATTCATTTGCCCTAAATAGGTCTTTACTTCCTGATAATAGCAAGGACAAAACGGTCGTTCATATTTTTTTGGATCACACGCTTTGAATTTTGTCTTAACAAAACTGTTGTAATTTGGAAAATCCAATTTACCCATTTCGTAAAATAAGAATCTTCAGCGAAGTGACGAAACCGGAGAGAGAGAGTCTAGAGAAGAGGTTTGGAAGTATAAGTTTGCAGCAAGCAATGGAGGTAACAACCGACCCGGTGAATGCTGCGGTGGCGGAACTTCCTGATCGGAACGAGCTAGTGGAAGCGCCGAATGCCGTCGTGCTTGCCGACGGAGTCGTGACGGCTGAGGAGATGAAGATTGAAACGGATAATCGTGGAGAGAGGAAGACAGAGAGCGAGACGCCTCCGGAGGATGATTGTTGCCCGATCTGTTTCAGCTCTTTTACGGTTCCGTGTCGAGGGAATTGTGGCCATTGGTATTGCGGTTAGTCTTTTATCTTCTTCGTCTTTCTCTTCTCATGACTTTCCTCCTGAGTCATTTCGTCGTACATTCAAGTGTCCCGCTTGTGTACTTTTGGGAAATTTCTTCTCGCCAGAAGAAATTTGGAAACTGGATAATTGCGTATTGCTTATCTGATATTATTAAACGTCGTCATTTGCTGGGTTTGGAATTGATTTAGGGTTCCAGTAATTGGGATTCCTGGAAAAGGAATTTATAAAAGCTTTCTTAGTAAAATAAGTTGGTGCCGGTTTACTGATTACTGCTGCGGCATTATACACAGGAGGCTGCATCTTGCAGTACTGGAACTATGCAGCAGTATCTAGGCCTTGCAAGTGTCCCATGTGTGTGCGGCACATCACTAAGCTCTCACCGGAAGCATCATTGCAGCAGTGCCAGGAGCAAGAGGTGAAGGAGGTTCTTGCTAAGATCCGTAGGTACAACCGTCTCTTTGTTGGAGGTCTCACTGGCTTTGTTCAGGTAATGTTTTTGATTCGTGATGTTTTGGGTCTCTTAAAGAGTTTGGTGCGTTTCATGACAAAATTCACCATCTTTTGGAATGTTTTCAGAAGGTGCATGAGCTGCCTTTGCTAATGAAGAGAATGGTGTGGCACATGATGGATCCAGATGCAAACAATCTCTACTTTCACGAAGTGCGCATCTTTGCAGTTAAGAACACCTTACCATGTAAACTTTTTTTTTATGAAGTTCGATCTTGTTTTATGATCAAGCAAGATTGCACAGCTCAATCACTTTGATCATCACAGTAGTAAAAGACTATTGCCTTCTCCCATTGAAAACAGTGATGAGTAACTAAGTTTCTTCTGGTGTTTGCAGATGTTCATGAGTACGCTTTACACTGCTGCAGAGTTCAACTTCATCCCAACGGGTAAGTTTCTAAACCAGCAATGACGGATTAAAGATTGAGATTCTTAGACATGCCTCTGGAAGAATAGTTTGAGACCTTAATATTCTCAATTCGAGATTGTGGTTAATCTTTTTGGAAGATTGATTTTCCCCCATTTTGTACAGGAGGGTTTAAAATAGTGACCGTGTTCGACTATGCTGCAATTGCAATGATACTGATTCTGCGCTTGGTGGGGATTTACCGGAGGAGACGACTTGCTCAGCGGGTTAGGCATCTTGCAGCTGCAGTTGAAGAACTTGAACCGGAGTGAGAGTGACTTAAGGGGAACTTATTATTACACACGAAAACAAACATAAAACTGAATGTAATTAAAAGTATGAGAAGCGTTTGTTCCTTGTGGATATGTTTGGTAGATAATATTAGAAACCATGAGTCTTGTGCAGTTTTTACGAAGAATAAGCAACCTGATGCTTTCTATATAAGATGACTACCAATATATCAATTAGTACTTAGTAGATCTTTACCTTCATGTAAGGTGCATCACTGCATTGCTTATCTTCACATGCTTATTACGAGTACTTTACAACAATGAGTAGGACCAACATGAACAATACCTAAATCCTAAAGCAGCAGCCATCTTATTTGCAGATAACACTGGTCCACTGCTTCGTTGTAGTCTTCCACACTCAATCAACGTTGTAAAATAATGGATCGGAGCTTTCTTCTTCCTCTCCTTCTTCTTTTGGCATTGATTGAGTTTCCAGAAGAATCCGTAGCATGAGGCCAGTTGACAGCTTCATCTTTTCCCTAAAAAATGCAACTTCGTCTTTGTGGTCCCATGCTCTTCAAGCATAATGACCAGCAAGCCTCAAGTTTCCTTCTTGTCCTCGGATCTGAAGAATACATTATGGTGCGCGTTAGGTGGATATAATGATTTGTCATGGTCAGTGTGGATATAACAACTGACTGAAAGAATGGTATATCGACCAATGTGTTTGCTGCTGCAAAGCTGTAGCAATTGTGTGTGTGGCACTCTCTAGAAGCCATAAAAGATAGAAATGGACAGTGTTTGTTTGTTAACTTCTCTCCTTAGAAATGGACACTGTTTGTTTGTTTGTTTGTTAACAAATTGTTTGTTTGTTTGTTAACAAATTGTTTGTTTGTGTGTGTGGCACTCTCTAGAAGCTTTGCACTTTGTTCAAGAATACGGGTTGAAAGGGGTTGTGTCTTGTGTGGTAGAGGCATAGACGACGATTGTATATGCAAGGCTCTGGATTTTCCTCTTCGCTTTCTCACAATCTAGTATTCGAAAATGTCGCATTTTTAGACTCGGAATCGAGAAATTAAGTGAACCCAGGTTTCAGATTTATTTGAGAAATTGCGGCGCGTTTCTGAGATTGAAATAGACGGAGAGGAAGCTGATGGTATTTCATTTTAACCGGAGAGATGGACGAAATCGTCTTCTTAACCGGAGAGGAGGGAAAGAGAAACGTGACAAACCCGATGCTTTCAACAAATATTTTCCCAGATACCAAAATAATCTGTATTAGAGTCATTTAACTTTGTTTGTTTACCAAGTTGATCCTAATTTGGTTGCTAAGAAAGTTTTATTCGTGATTACAATATCAATAACTGTATAAAACTTTTTATGTTCTGAAGGTTTATCATGAGAACTATATAACTAGAACTAATAATCGAATTTATTTTTTTGGTAATTTAAAAACACAATTATCATTTTTTATGAATTTACATAAATTTATTCTATGTGATTAAACAATTATTATGAATAGCCACTTTAAAATACATTCTAAAAAAATTTATATATTTGAATCTTTGATTATTCGTTTAAATATATGTTTGATGTTATGTACCTATATATTTTAAATTTCTGATTTATGTTGATAACAAATAGTGTACTGTTTTAAAATGTTTTAAAATTAGATATGTTGTTTTATCAACTAAATTAATACGAATGCAAAGTTTAATGAATTGCAATACAAAAAAGAATTGGTTGTACAATTGTCAATATGTAAGATTTTTACGCAAGTGTGTTTAAGAAAATCGAAAGAAAATTCAGCTATCACGAATAACGAAGGATGTCTTTACCTTTGTTAGACCATCTCCATCCCTAAAACCAAAATTTTGGTTCTAACACATTTTTTATTAATAATTTTCACACAATCCTATGTTAACAACTTTTGTGTGGGTTGTTAATATTTTCTTCCTCCATTGGTGAAACCTTTTATTTGGTTCTAAATATTTTTTTCCAAAATTGTATTGACAATGTCATACTGTGCTTGTAGCACTTTGATTTTTTACAAAAGTTCATGTTATAACACTAGAAGACCTAAACTTCTTGTTCCTTTTCCTCCTAGGCTTCTTTGTGACTACTCTGATTTCAGCATCCTCATCAGTTTGATCTTGTAGCCAATCCGCATG
>OVBJ01003953.1:0-10257 GCA_900406535.1 Noccaea bulbosa | reverse complement strand
GGGTAAAGGGACAAGAAGAGCTTTTTTTAGGGGTAAATTGCCAATTTCCCCCAATAATAAACAGATAAATAAAAAAGAAAGAAGAATAAGAAGAAGCACGCAATGAAATAAATGAAGGTAGGGAGAGGCAGGAAGTTTAACCCAAAAGATTGGACGAAAGGCTGACACTTTTGTTTGCCTTTCTCTCTTTGTTTTTTGTTTTTTTACTTATTTTTTCAAATTTTATTTCCTTCAATTATTAGTTAAATTATTTATTTTGGGTAATTTATTTTGTGTTTCCTTCGCTGCCACGTTGGATGGGACATATTGGAATGAGACTTTTCCTTCCTACGCTCTCTACTGCCCATTTCTATAATTAATATCACTCGTACAAACATTCTTTCTGTTCTTAATTTATGATATTTTTTCTTTCTCTTGGACTTATGATTGAATTTAAAGCATTTAGCATCCATAAACTCTTCTTAAAGTTTCTATAAAACAAAAAATATTAATTTTTAAATCACAAAAATATAAACCAATTATAAGATGACACCTACAACAAATGTTTATAAATCTTTCAAAACTGTAAAAGAAAAACTCTTGCTAACAATTTTTTGAATTTTTTTTATTTTCTCTCACATACTTTTAATTATTTTATTAATATTTTTATATGATATTTGTGCTAAAAACTAGCGATGGAGGTGGTCTAAAAGATAATAGTTTAGATTCTTTCTCAACAAACCATCCCTAACCAGTAACCATAAAAGATAGTTTACATATGCTAGTATGCTACCCTAGTTGATGAAAAATCTCATTAAAAAATCCTTGTTTCAAGAAAAAAAAATTAGGCGAAAAGCATGAACATCTACGAATATGAATATCCCTACAAAATTATCATTAAATAAAAAATGGTAAAAAAAACTGAAATTTTGTGTTGGCTTGAAGTAACTCTCTGTGGTTAAGATAAAATCGAGCAGAAGAAACAGAGGAAGCGAAGAAAGCTTTTTAATGTTTTCACTTCATTTGTGTCGCACGCGACCGGCACGTGCACGTCAAGATCCTTGTCAGCTCTCCACTCTGTCTCACATAGCAAACATGTCCCTAATCTATTTTGGCTATTTGCATATCTACAATTTTTCCGACAAATTAATTTGATTTTTATTTCTATAGCCCGATCACGACGATATTGTGTTTCTATCCATTTATTTCCTACACGATTATCTCATGCAATTCTGTGATCATACCACCTAGGCCTAATCACAGCCCTATATATTCCGGCCCAATATCAATTATTAAAACAAAATAAAAGAATATTAGGTACATTACGTATATCATTTTCTGCTTGAAAATCAAGGTTAAATTTAGTAGTAGAACGTCAAAAAGTGAATTAAACTAACAAAGATTCATTATAATTCGTCGTTTAGCAGAAGAAGACAAACTGAAGGAATAAACATACATACATTTCAATTCATGTACTGATGTACATAGGAATAACAAATATCGTTTTAAGTCAGATTAATAACTTGAATTAAATAATTAAAAGACCCAAAAAAACATAAATTTATCCGTCCGGTTCCAAACTGGTCTCAACAAAAGTAAACCAAACCTTTTTTGTTCGTTAATACAAGTCTTAAAGAAAAAATTAGGCTCCGGCATAAGGGTTAATCTTAGGTTTGTCCTTGACAAGACCACATTGAAGGCTTGTCTCCGGCATGTTGTATTCGTCCCTGAGAGATTTTTCCGGCGACAATATGCTTGCATAGAGTTGCTGTCCCAAGTAACGTCTCTCGGAATTCTCCGACCTAATGTTCCACATTCCACAGTTGTCGAATGAGAGCAAGATTGCAGCCCAACACTTAGGGTAGACTTGAACTGTGTGTCGGCTCACTGCGTCTAGAAGGTTGTAGTTCTTCCTTTTCTCTGGTGTCCATGTCCCTGGCTCAACACTTTTGTACGATGAAAGGAAATAAAGCATCAGTTAGGGTTTAGAAATTGGTTGATTGTACTGCAAGAAAGAGGTGTATAGAGTGTTACTTACGCTACAGCGAAGAAGGCGTAGCCATCCAAGTGCCAAGACTGAACGCTCCTCTCATGGTTCTCGAACACGATTTCGATGAAGGTACGGTGAGTGATGTTAAGAACATTGGGCTCGACCTTGATGTTCTTGATCTGATCCGGGGTAGGGCTGTCGGAGATGATGTTGTACTTGAAAACCTTATCGGCAACGCCAAAGTACTCAGCGAGCTTCAAGGGGGTATCTGGGTCTGTGTGCGAGACTCCGTTCAACGCGTACTTGAGCTTGCCATCGACCTTTCCCTGAGTGTTAACGAGCTTGATGGTGCGAGTGATGTTAATCTTTCCGTAATGGTAAGAGCCCTGTGGGTTAGGTCTTGCGGCGCTGGCTGTCAAGTTCCACCTGAAAGAGCGGAACTGGTTCAAAGACCAAGCCCAACCAACTGGAGCTGCGGGTAACTGAGAAGAGGCAGGACCTTTGCCTCCTTCGTAGCGGAGGAGACCAGTGGTAGTCAAAGCGTTCTTTAAGAACCTTGTGGAAGCAACCATGTAGTAATCTTTAGGCTCTTGATTCGCGGTGAGGATCGTGCCGAAGCACTGGCCGACGTGGATGTCAAGCGAGTCATAATCGTTCTGGAGAACGTGTGAACCTTCCATCTCAACAAGCTTCAGTTTGTGGTTCTGAATCCTGAAGTTAAGAGATGCCTTGAGACCTACGTTACAGATCCGGACTCTGTAGGTTTTACCTGGCTTCAAGTTAAAAAGAGGCTGGTCGGAGCCGTCACCTTTTCCGGCCTTACCGTTGATAAGAATGCCGTCAGGACGACCAATGGTACGGCCAGTGTCAAGGAACTTCTTGAGCTGAGTGTGGCTCTTGGTGTACCAGTCGTTGATAAGGACAGTGTAGTCATCTTCAGGGTCAGCGTAAGGGACAGGGATTAGGAGACGGCTGTTCACACGGAGGCCACCGAATGCACCCGCAGAGCGATGCATAGCCGTGGTCGGGTAGTAGAAATAGCTACCAATCTGATCTTTAGGCTGGAAATGGTATGTGAAGTTCTTACCCGCAGGGATCGGACACATTGTCCCGGCGGTTCCATCTTGCCATGAGTTCTTTCTATGTTGGATTCCATTCCTATAAATAAATTGGAAAAAGAAAACCCGAATTAGAAGCCATTGTTGTACGATAAGCATTGTTAATTGGGAAGTGAATGTCGTGTACAATCCATATAAACGTACCAAGTGATAAGGAAGGGCTCGTCGAGATTGTTGAAGACATTAACGATAATGTTGTTGTTGGACGTTGAGTTGATGTTAGGACCAGGGAACTGACCGTTGATGAGAATGACTTGTTGTGGAATGCCGAGAGGAGATGCGGTTCCGTAGGTTACGTTCCACACGTGGTGAAAGTAAGGATCCTCCGCTTGGACCATCACGACGGTCGCCGTCGCTAGGCATAGGCACACGGCCAATAGTTTAACCCCACCCTTCATTAATAAATAAACTTTATGATTTTTTTCTTTTCAAATGTTCTAGGATTAAATGGGGTTTTTGATTTTTGTTTGTTTTGTTTTATTATGTTTTTTGAGGGATTTGAATTTCGATTGTTTTTTCTTCAAATGTTAAATGACGTTTTTATAGTTTAATCGAATATACAGTTACTTGTTTTTCTCGTTTCTTTAGGTCCTCTCATTACGCTCTTCCGGTCGTCCATAATAGGACTATTCTGTTTTGACCTCTCGCTATTTTTGGTGTACATTTTTTTTTTCCTTTCCAGAAATGCCATATTAATATTTCTTATTTTTGGTTCATTTTGTGTGATAAGTTCTGGTCACATTACTTCTTCTATATTGAAATACAAACGACTCTTGCAGTGCCGGTCCTGCCGGATGAAGACAACTGTATGCTGGTTTATGTTCACTTGAATGTTTTTCATCATCCACTCTTAGTTATATTCTTCTAAATCTTTTCATCCCCGTTTATAAAATTGTCGGATTATGATGAAAATCGAATTTCAGATTTCTTAGCTGTCTGTTTGGTGAAGACAAGTATTTGGGAAACACGAGTGATCTGTGACGCAAATGACTAAAATGAGTGGTGAAAGGTGAGCTTTGGGTTTAATTTTATTTTTTCTATAATTGACAACAAAAAATGATCTTTTAACGTAACTTCCATCTTCGCCACGTAATTAATAAACATGGTAATAAACATTGGGACGGAACCAATATCACATGCTGTGGTTTCAGATCTGGAAGATGTATGGGGTTCGGCCCAGAACNAAAAAAAAAAAAAAAAAAAAAAAAAAAAAATCGGTACGAATATTATTTGAAAATGACATAACACTAATGAGATTAGTTATAGAAAATCATGAGGACACAACTTCCACAATCCGAGAGTTTTTTGTGTTTATTACGGAAAAGCAGTGAAAAACAAAACAAAAATCAACTTAACAACAACACACATAGTTTAACTTTATTTTTGTTAAGTAGAGCTATACAGACCAAGATTTGACCAAAAAAAAAGAGAATAAAAAAAAACTAAACAGAACAAGAAACAAAGACGATTTCTAGAATTTCTCTGACGTTTAAAAGAAAATGATCGACACACACGTTGTGAAGCATCGCACAGAGACCTAAGGGCTGAAACCCTCACCTGTTACAAGTCATGACAAAAGCAAAGTTAATCAACAGAGTGAAGGAATAAGAGCTGTTGGCTGGCGCTTGAAGTTTGATTTCAATTTAATAAACTTAGTCGTTTTGTTTTGAATAAGTCTCCACAATCTAAGGAGTTAGATTCGCTTGGTTTCTGTTGCAGTATTTTTAGGAGTAAGTTATGTTTACTTTGTTTGCTTTGTTGTAAGGTCTATTAAAGGACCAAAGCTTTTTCGTTGAATCTAAGCTGAACAATTCAGTTCAAAACTCTATTACAAATTTATTTCTAAATAGTTAGATCTAACAAGACAAGTTAGATCTAACAAGTGCTTGTTAGATCCAACAAGTGGTATCAGAGCTTGCAACGATCTTGGTACAAGTGAGAGGTGGTGATGAGTGAGAAAGATACACAACTAAGTATTCCAAAGTTTGATGGCGATTATGAGTATTGGGCAATGCTCATGGAGAATTTCCTAAGGTCGAAGGAATGGTGGGGTTTGATTGAAACAGGATACACCAGACCAGAGAGAGGCGTGATCCTTACTGGACCACAGAGAGAGGAGCTGGCTCAATTGACGCTCAAGGATCTGAAGGTAAAGAATTATCTCTTTGCGTCAATTGACAAGAACATTCTGAAGACGATCCTGAAGAAAGACACGACAAAAGATCTCTGGGATTCAATGAAGAGAAAGTATCAGGGGAACGAGAGAGTACAGAGTGCTCAGTTGCAGAGGATGAGAAGGAGTTTTGAGGTTCTCGAGATGAAAGAAGCAGAGACGATCACCGAGTACTTCTCTCGTGTGATGATGGTGGTTAATGACATGAGAAATCTTGGGGAAGACATGCCTGACTCAAAGGTGGTTGAGAAGATTTTGAAAACACTTGTGGAAAAATTCACTTACGTGGTGTGTGCGATTGAGGAGTCAAAGGACATAAAGGATATGTCGGTTGATGGATTGCAGAGCTCGCTAATGGTGCATGAGCAAAAGTTGAGCAGACATGTGAGCGATGAACATGTCCTGCAAGTTGAAGGTCAGTGGAGATCGAATGATGGAAATGGCCGTGGAGGATATCAGAATCGAGGCAGAGGACGGGGAGGATATCAGGGTCGTGGAAGAGGGAGAGCGAGCCCCTCAAAGGAAATGGTGGAATGTTACAAGTGTCACAAGAAGGGACACTACAAAAACGAGTGCCCTGAGTGGGAAAAGCAAGCCAACTATGCTGAACTCGAAGAAGACGTGCTTCTCATGGCCTATGTCGAGATGCTGAAGGAAGAAGGAGAACATACGTGGTTTCTTGACTCTGGATGCAGCAACCACATGTGTGGAACGAGAGAGTGGTTTGTCGAGTTTGATGAAACGTTTCGTCAAAACGTCAAACTAGGAGACGATCGGAGAATGGTTGTAGAAGGAAGAGGGAATCTCCGATTGGAAATCAATGGAACCATCCAGTTGATTACTTCTGTCTACTATGTCCCAGGGCTCAAAAGCAATTTGATGAGCGTCGGTCAGTTACAGCAGAAGGGGCTGAGAATAGTTATTGAAGAAGATGTGTGTGAAGTATGGCACAAACAGCAAAGAAGACTCCTGATGAAATCAATCATGTCGAGAAACAGGATGTTTGTGGTCCTCGCTGCGGTGAGAGGGTCGAGAGATGCAGAAGAAGGATGCTTACAAGTAACAGAAGAGAAGATAAAGGACTTATTGCACAAGAGATTGGGACACTTGAGCCATGGCGGTTTGCAGAGCTTGGTGGAGAAGAAGATGGTGAATGGGCTGCCTCAAATGTCACATAAAGAAGATGGAGAATTGTGTGACATATGTATGAGAGGAAAACAAAACAGAGAAAACATTCCGAAGAAGAGCTCCTGGAGTGCCAGCCAACCACTACAACTAGTTCACACAGACATATGTGGACCAATAGCGCCAACATCTGCAAGTGGGAAGAGGTATATCATTAATTTCATTGATGACTATAGCCGCAAGTGTTGGAGCTTTCTGTTGGCTGAGAAATCGGATGCTTTGTGAACTTTCAAGGAGTTCAAAGTGGCTGTAGAGCATGAGATGGGGTTAAATTTGGTGACTCTGAGATCTGATAGGGGCGGAGAGTTCAACTCTGCAGCGTTTCAAGACTTCTGCAAAGAGAATGGCATCAGGCGACAGCTCACAGCCGCATACACCCCTCAGCAGAACGGGATAGCAGAGAGAAAAAACCGGAGCATCATGAATATGACGAGATGTATGCTGCTGGGAATGTCAGTACCGCGGAGGTTTTGGCCTGAAGCTGTCCAATATGCCGTTCACATCTTGAACATGAGCCCATCAGCTGCACTTGGAGACGTTACACCAGAGGAGAGATGGAGCAACCACAAGCCGTCGGTGGAACACATGAGAGTGTTCGGATGTGTGGCATTTGCTCTTGTGCCCTACGAAAGAAGAGTTAAACTTGATGAGAAGAGCATCAGATGTGTGTTTGTTGAAGTGAGCAAAGAGTCTAAGGCGTACAGGCTGTACAACCCGGAGACCAAAAAGATCATCATAAGCCGAGATGTGCGCTTTGATGAGAGTAAGAAGTGGGATTGGGATGAAATCCCACAAGGGGATGAAGTGATGTGGGAAGAAGAAGAGTGATACAGAGACGGGAGATGACATTCAAAACATTAGAGAAAATGGAGAAGCAGAAACTCAACCTGGAGAAACAAATGCAGAGGAAACGAATACACCAGCCGAAGTAATTCAACCTGAAGCAAGTGCTGATCCCGTTTCTGCTGTGAGGGAAACATCAGGGAGACCGAGACAAATCCCTGTGTGGATGAAGGACTACATCTCTGGAGCTGAAGAAGGAGCAAGCTTCTTTCTCATTGATGATGAAGAAGTCATGATGATGTACACAAGCTCAGAAGATCCAGACAACTTTGAAGAAGCAGTCAAGTTGGAGAAGTGGAGAAAAGCAATGGAAGCAGAGATAGGGTCCATTGAAGACAACAACACGAGGGAGCTTGTGAATCTGCCTGCAGAAGCCAAAGTGATCGGTGTGAAGTGGATATTCAAAACGAAATTCAATGAGAAAGGGGAAGTAGACAAGTTTAAAGCAAGGCTGGTGGCAAAAGGATATCATCAGAGACAAGGGATTGATTTCCAGGAAGTTTTCGCACCAGTAGCAAGATGGGACACAATAAGAACAATACTTGCTAAAGCGGCTCAGAGTGATTGGAAGGTGTACCAGCTAGACGTAAAGAGCGCTTTCTTGCATGGTGAGCTACATAAAAACGTCTACATAGAGCAACCTAGAGGGTTTGAGGTGGCTGGAGAAGAAGAGAAGGTATACAAGCTCAGAAAAGCTCTGTATGGACTGAGACAAGCACCACGGGCTTGGTACAGCAGGATCGAGGGCTATTTTACAAGAGAGGGCTTTGAAAAGTGTTACTGCGAGCACACTTTGTTCGTCAAAGCAGAGAAAAATAACATCCTAATTATGAGCCTTTATGTTGACGATCTCATATACACAGGCAGCTCTGCAGATATGCTCGAAGGTTTCAAGAAGTCCATGATGATGGAGTTTTCGATGACTGATCTGGGGTTAATGAAGTTCTTCTTGGGAGTAGAAGTCATTCAAGATGAATATGGGATATTCATTAACCAACAGAAATATGCATCTGAAATACTGGAGAAGTTTGAGATGGAGAATGCTAACTCTGTCAGGAATCCCATCGTTCCTGGACAGAAACTCATCAAGGAAGGCACTGGAGAAGTTGCAGACGCAACAACTTTCAAGCAGCTCGTAGGAAGCCTCAGGTACTTGACCGCAACAAGACCAGATTTGATTTATTCTGTTAATTTGGTCAGCAGATACATGGAGAAACCTTATGAAGAACACATACTTGCTGCCAAGAGGATTCTACGATATGTGAAGGGAACAACCGAGTTTGGATTAAGGTACAAAAGAGGAGGTGAAGTCAAGTTGGTGGGATTTGTAGATAGTGATTATGTGGGTGATAGTGATGATAGGAAGAGCACTTCGGGTTATGTGTTCATGATGGGAGGAGGAGCTGTGTCTTGGGCATCGAAAAAGCAGGCTATTGTGACACTGTCTACAACTGAAGCTGAATTTGTAGCTGCTGCGTATGGAGCTTGTCAGGGAATGTGGCTCAGGAACGTCTTGGAAGAAATAGGAGCTGTGCAAGTTGATGGAACAACGTTGTATTGTAACAACAGCTCGACAATCAAGTTGTCCAAAAATCCAGTGATGCACAGGAGAAGTAAACATATTCATGTGAGGTATCACTTCTTGCGTGATTTGGTGAACGAGGGAACCATACAACTTGAGTATTGTCCAACGGAAGAACAACTGGCTGATTTCATGACCAAAGCAGTGAAGCTGGAAACATTCGAGAAGCTGAGGAACAGAGTAGGGGTCTGCACAAAGGAAGTTTAAACTGGAAAAAAACTATTCCAGTTTAGGGGAGGTATTGAAGGAATAAGAGCCGTTGGCTGGCGCTTGAAGTTTGATTTCAATTTAATAAACTTAGTCGTTTTGTTTTGAATAAGTCTCCACAATCTAAAGAGTTAGATTCGCTTGGTTTCTGTTGCAGTATTTTTAGGAGTAAGTTATGTTTGCTTTGTTTGCTTTGTTGTAAGGTCTATTAAAGGACCAATTAGCTTTTTCGTTGAATCTAAGCTGAACAATTCAGTTCAAAACTCTATTACAAATTTATTTCTAAATAGTTAGATATAACAAGACAAGTTAGATCTAATAAGTGCTTGTTAGATCCAACACAGAGTGTTCGGCCATCGAAAATGAATATGAGTTTACCATGTATATATTAATTAATATATTGCCTTTGTCGTAAAATCTAAAAACCTCAAATAATTTCCTAATTTAACAAAAAAACACTACAAACATTTTAACGATCATTCGTCACATATTCATCAAAATTAATTCCATGCATTTTCGTCCTGGTCACAATTTTGTCATGACAACATTTATCGGGTGACATTCTTATGACGTGTTGACATCGTTAGCGACGTCATTTCCAATATTAGAATATGATCCGAGCTGTACTGATTCAAAGTTCCGGAAACTTGAAAACAATTTAGAGAGAGATCATGATCTGTTTGTTGCATCACTATTTTCACATATAGAAAATTGAACTAGAGATAACCCGTGAAAAATGGTGATACCTTGCGACAGAAGTTACATTTCTCTGCATAAATACTTCGAATCACCAAGTTACAAGAGGATTTACCAAGAGCAATATTTGCTCTCGAGNGTTTGTGTGTGTAGGAAAGGGTTAATTATACGTAACACAGAATAAATAATAATACTATGGAGGGGAGGTTATTAACGGTGTTGGTTTGCCTCGTCTCAACGGTGGTGATAGTGAACGCCGGCGATCCTTACTTTTTCTACACATGGAACGTTACATACGGAACCGCCTCACCTCTCGGTGTTCCTCAAAAGGTGATTCTCATCAACGGTCAGTTTCCTGGTCCTAACCTTAACTCAACCTCTAACAACAACGTCGTCATCAATGTCTTCAACAACCTCGACGAGCCTTTCCTCTTGACCTGGTAATTACTTGTCCATATATATATATATATATATATATATATAT
>OVBJ01003952.1:0-10258 GCA_900406535.1 Noccaea bulbosa | reverse complement strand
AATTCCACAGTTTAATCTTGTCGCCATAACAAGTTAAGCTGCTAGCTTGTGCCTATTCTTTCTCCACAACTAAGTTTCTTATTCATTTATTTTCACTCTTCTATCCCCCATGTTCTTTCTCCAAGTTTTGACTCAAATCTTTAGATGATGATCTTTTCCCTTCAATCAAAATTCTTGAGAATGGATTTACTTGTGAGTATGAATATCTCAAGAAGGAACTACTGTTCTGAAAGTTTCATGCTTTTCTTAGTGAAGCCTTTGTGAGAACCCAATGGTCTTATGTTGATTGCATAGGTTATGACTGCACTAGTTACAAAATCAGAGTAATGATGAAGTATAAACCCCTAAATCGCCTAAGAACCCTGTGATTGTAGAGGTTGCTGTTCTTGGCTGCTTATGGATTGCTAAGATGGTTTTAAATCAAAGCTTTTGTGGAACACTAGATTTGTTTATTGACCGTGTTGTCTAAGAAAAGAATCTTGGAGGATTGATTCAACTCTAATGGCTGCTGCTTGGTCAGTCTGTATGTCTAGAAGCATAAAGAACGATTGCTCAAAAAAGTTGATGTTGGAGTAGACTCATGGATGTGTTGTAGTCATCAAATTTGGTGTTATTTTTAGAGGTTTGATGTTACAGCTGAGAGTGATAACAGTAGCACTCAAGGAATGGCCAAACTCCATCACATTGATACAGTGTGCAGTAGACAATTAACTAAACTTAATGCATATCTAATCAAATTAAATACAAAATACTCCTAATGTCAATAAGGTTATCCTTCCATTAAAACAAATGATTATTTGGTGAGATTGGTAATTTAATTTTTTGTTTCTTTCTAATTTAATGTTATTTGGAATCATTCTTGCAATGACTAAAATAACTTCATTCAGCCCGTGATCATCGAAGGCATACGAAGAAGACTTATTTTATTCTGATGCATACATAATACGTACACATAGACATACACATACACATACACATTAACATACGCATAAAAACATACATAATTTTATTTGACAAACATGATGAAGACCATATACATCCTTCAACTACTTACACCTAATAACACATACAATAGCACTTGCAGTCACGGAATGGCCAGAGTCCCTCACATTGACCATACTCACATGAGAGACGATTCGAACAAAAATCATTACACTTACTGCATGATTCAACATAGACCTTTTGTGGACAATACGGCCCGTCATTTTTTACTAGGGCATCTTAAACACACAAGAAAACAGAAAAGAACAAAATATGTTAACGTTACGTTAGACAACACTTCAATTAAAAAAAGTCAAACTGCATGCGTACACAGTAGCCAAGCTATAATTTACCTCCACTCGAGAAGATTGTTTGCTCGATGAATGGTCCATATCGTCTAGATTGTGCCTGATTAGTCGAAAAAGTAGCCTCACCATCCGAAAGAGGCATAAGGTCGTTCTTCTCAACTATCTCGGCTTTGGTTACATCTACCCAAAATGTATAGTGAATGTTATAGCAATTATATATCGAAAAATATAATGTATTTTATCGTTTTGGGCATGCTACATATTGTGAGAATATCTATCTTATTTTTTGTTCAATGAAAGTCACTTAAAAAGTAAGATATACATGTATGTTTCTAAGGCAAGATGTTTGATATGTTTACCTATCGTAGGAGAAAAAACACTGAAAACAATTGCGAAAATGAAAGCAAGCGTCACCATATCCTTAGCCATATCTCTCTTTAGTTAACTAACATAATGAAACCAACCCAAGTGTAAAGGGTACTTATAAGGAGACAATTTGAGAAGAAATATGTGGAAACAACTAGAGTACCCTTTACTTTACAGTTGTCTCCTTTATCAATAGAGGATAAAGGAGTTCACACTGGCTATACACGTGTATAGTGTAGATTCCGTTTATTACCACATGGGTTTGGTGGTTACTTTACAAAATCAACACGTTTGTTTTTGGTAGATAACCTTGATTCACTTCTAGACTCATAGCAGGAATTTAGGGAGATCTTGTTTTTTTGAACATATTTCTAAAACTTGAGATTACATATATACCATCTTTATATGTAAAGTTTTGTGTGAGCAACAGCGACAAACACGAGCATACAGAATTAAATTTATGGTTGTATAACAATTATAATACGGCAACAGTCGCATGTATTATCAAATTAAAATTTCAATGTATCGTAACACCCTTAAAACTGATGACCAAATCAACCATGTTCACATTCAATTGTTCGAAAAACGTATCTCACGACAAGAAAAGATAATGGTTATGTTGTATAAACCCCTAAATCGCTGTACTAGAGGATTTCAACACATTGATAAGTTATAAGTTATCACCCACATAATACAAGTCTCTAAAGGTTACCCTGATTCAATCCCCCAAAGTACAACAAACAAGAAGCTTTCTGTCAATCAACTTGTTGGTAGCCCACTTTTGGTCTCATTACTTACTGTATCCCGTTAAGAGATGAGGCAGCACTAAACAGCCATTTTCATCTCAATCTTCTTGTGAGGTTCATAGCCTACGAGGTTGAAGTCAGCAGCCACAAAAGAGTCAATGTCTTTCTTCTCCGGGTTGATCTTCAAAACCTGCAGAAGTGAGCCCCCATGCCCAAAACATGAAACACAGTAAGAATATACATGAACATGTGCATTCCTCAGACCATCATTGTTAGTGATATAACTTACAGGAAAAGGTTTTGGTGGATTCTGAAGTTGCTCTTGAAGAGGCCTCACGTGATTTCTGTACACATGAGCATCCCCAATAGCATGGATAAAATCACCAGGAACAAGATCACACACGTGAGCGAGTATGCAAGTAAGAAGAGCGTAGGAAGCAATGTTAAACGGCACACCAAGGCCCACGTCCGCTGAACGCTGGTACATTTGACAAGATAGCTCTCCTTCTGCCACATAAAACTACAAAGAAACGAGGAACAAGAAATCAAACTCATTGCAAGAAAACAAAGGAATAAGAGAATAAAAAGGAATTACCTGTGAAAACATATGGCATGGAGGAAGCGCCATCAACTTGAGATCAGAAGGATTCCAAGCAGACAATATAATGCGCCGGTCATCAGGATTGTTCTTGATTTTGTCGATTACATCTACGAGCTGATCAAAACCTTGACCATAGTAATCAGCATGCATATCTGTGTACCTGTAAAACAAGAGAGATGTTTTTACCAATATTAAATCCACCCAAACAGAGAAGCAAATCCAAGAGATTCATACACATGTTACTCACTTAGCACCAAAGTGTCTCCATTGAAATCCGTATACAGGTCCAAGGTCACCTTCCTCTCTTTCCTTCAGGCCGATACTAAAATTACATTGGATTTATAAGAAAGAAGGCTGTCAAATTATTTTTCCAGTCTCAAGAAGATAATGCCAGTTAAAAAGCTTTACCCATCAAGATACTCTCGTGACGCATTCCCATCCCATATATGGATACCTTTTTCCTGAAGGACCTGACCATGTATACAAGACTCTCAGAGAACTATCTAATTCATTTGCATAGTCTTACAAGCACAGCAGAGACGGTGTTTGGCTCAATCATTGTGATAAAATATCTGTTCTTTTTTACCTTTGCATTGGTTGAGCCGCTTATGAACCATATAAGTTCCTCAAGAACACCTCTCCAAAACACTCTCTAAAACATAAGATGCAAACAGATTCCACGAGCTTGAATATGAGATAGTGTATATATGACAGAAGACAGAGCATTCTTCTTATGAGAGTAAACGTGGAATGTTAATGAAAAAGTGAGCATACCTTTGTTGTCAGAAGTGGAAAACTTCTCCGCAAATTGTATTTCATCTGTGTTCCAATGAAATGTGAGATTACTTAACCTTAATAACCAACAAGACAAGACTTGAACACATATTAGAAAATAGGTTTTTGAATCAATCACCTGGCAACCAAACTTTGATAATGTACCAGTCCCAGTCCTATCATTCTTCACATTACCATTTGAGATAATATCTTCAACAAGATTCAAATACCGAAACTCCTCATGCTGATCAAAAATCATCTTGGGAAGAAACAGATACTTCTTTCCATCAAACTGAAGGGACTGTGACCCATTGCTTTCATCAGAGGATTCGTCAGCAGCAGACCTTTTCACACGGACATAACTCGTGAGGCAAAACCGAAGTCCGTTCTCACTTATAGGAACCGACGAACACCAAGGCTGATAAACACAAGTGTCAATCGCAGGTATAAACGTATCACATTCTATACTTGTATCAATCTCAGTTAAGTGAATAGCATCACAGCTACTCCTGTTCAATGCTTCCCTACAAATAAACATATACCTAGTTATACAACAACGAGATCATAAATCACCAAAAAAGATCAGAAATTTAACACATTACCTCAAAATATCACCACCTCCTATAACAAACACTCTCTCAATAGACAAACAATACGGAGGAGCAGCTAATAAATCAAGAGCAGAGTCTACACTACTACAAGTCACAACATTCTCAGTGTTGGCTATATCAAAACCACCAGAGCGAGTTAAAACAACGTTGAGGCGACCCGAAAGCGGCCTATACTTAGTGGGGATAGACTCCCAAGTTTTTCTACCCATCACAACAGCGTTTTTCTTAGCGGAATCGGATGTTGTCAAAGTTACGTCCTTGAAAAACTTGAGATCACTAGGCAAGTTCCAGGGCAATTTCCCGTCTTTACCAATACCCATTTCTTTAGTTGCAGCAACTACAACTTGGTAAGTCCTCTGAGGCTCTGGAGCCATGGTTGTGGTGTTGCCATTGAGAGTAGTTGTTGCCATGGTGGAAATCAAAACCTTGGAGATGTTTGCAATGGAAGACGATGACTTGTGATGAAAATTACAGAGCCGCTTTTGAGAAAAGAGCAGCAGAGTCTGAGACAATCAACACAAAATTAAGATCCATATGATTTAACTAATCCAAACAAAACAATCGAATTGAAGGCAAACCAATATCCATAGTCCATAACTACTTTACTTCAAAGGTGTCCAAGAAGATAAAATCGGAAGCTTTCGTATAACTCTAATTCGACAAAGAGATAATATTTAAGGAAATGGGGATGAAGAAGAGATCATCGCTGACCGATTTAAAGGCGAAAGGAAGAATCTTTGACGGATTTTGCAAATACCCAACAGAGAATCGAAATCACAGAAGGAGATTTAAGGGGTTTCAAAGACGAAATCGGAAGTAATTGAGAAGGTAAGGCTTCGTTTTCTACTTGTCCTACTGTTTGGTTTTTGTCTAACTTTGATTTGGGGAATTTCTGGCGCTTGAAAAGGACAGAGGAAGAGAAGATAAGCGGGAGGTTATAGAGGGAAACGCCGATTCGTAAACGCTCATATAGACGCGTCTCTGTCGTTTCTATAAATGCGACCAAAAAATTAAAATTTTAATTGTAATGTAACGCGTTAATTTTATTAAATGTAGTTATGTAGTATTAAAACTACATTTATTTGGTATTATTCGTTAGTAGGTACTAGACTACTAGGTATAGTACTAACACTTTAATCGTTAAATTATAAAACTATAGAATTTTACAAAATGAATTTTAGTATGATTGTTAGATATCCAAATGAACAAAAATAACATTAACAAACTATGTGTTTGTGCAAATATATTAGCAAAAAAAAAAAAGCAATTACGTGTAAACCTTAGACAAGTATGCTGACAATTCTCAATTATTATTACTAAATCCATTTATGTGTTGACTCAAGAAATATTACTACAAAAATAATGTGTGTATCTATGTGTTTTAAATTTAGTAATCAGCAATCTTGAAACAAAACTACCAAATGGAGAAGATGGAGGCAGTTCTTGATATAGTTTTGGTTGATGTAAAATATGTTTAATCTCGAAGTCGTGGGGTGGGCTACACTTAGTCAACATTGGCGTCATTCGCTCTTTGTGTATATATGATTAGTTTGTTCAAAAAATTTATTACTATTTATCAAAAAATTTAATACTATTTATCACACACATGTCCATTTCCAAATATTAATACAGAACAAGTTGTAAAAAAGAAGAATCTTTGGACCTTATCAATGGCTTGTTAGATTGAAAATCAACTACTTTTCTATACATGTCTTAGTTTCAGATGATCCTCTCCATTATCATCTTCAAGCCGCTCTCCTCTCAAGCATTCATCTCCAATAAGGTAAAAATAAAAATTGTATTTGTTTCTCTCTTTCTCAATCTTAATTATTCTTATTATGGATTAATTATCCCTTGATCCTCACCATCTAGCTTTCTCCTTATCAAATTTCCATTCCTCAATTTATATTTCCTATCAAGTGTATGAATAAATCAGGCCAATACTTATTTGGAACAATCTGGATCGTCTTGTAGGTGTTCCATTAAGTCCATCAAAAACATGGCTGATACCAAACAAGGTTGGTTATATTAAGTCAATGCATTTTCATTAATTAGTTTTTCTTGGTTTCGCCTGTCTAACATTAATGCATAGTAACGAATCATGTGTGGATTAGATATGGAGATTTCAGGGGATGAGAAGAAGATAGCGAAGATGAGTTCGTTTAAAAAGAAAGCGATAGGCGCATCAAATAGATTCAAGAACTCGTTCAAGAGGAAGACTCGGAGAACCGGTAGTAGAATCGTGTCCGAACCTGTCGAAGATGACATCAACGCGGAGGATCTTCAGTCTATAAAAGTATTCCGTCAACACCTCGTCGACGATGGCCTTTTGCTCTCCAGACATGACGATCATCACATGATGCTCAGGTTTTTATTTCTCCATATCTTGTCCGATTAGGCTAAATAATGTGTTGTTAGATGAAGTCAACTTATGAGAGAAAAAAAATAATAGATTCTATATTAGAATGTAGGGTAAACCTTTTGAATAATGAACCAACGATTTTTTTTGTCAAATCCAAGATCGACAGAGAACCCATTTAGCCAAATATATCAAAATATTTGGAAATTAAATAAGGTTTTAATTAACTTTATAACCTGACATGATGAAACATTAGTTTTGGGGAACATTATGACTTGTATTGGTCATGTGTACGTAAGTCAAACTATGATAATATAGTAATATTTTGGATGATAGTTAATATAATTTCATTAGATGCCAAAAATGATGTGTAAAAACAACTCATATGTCATAAAACTCCATATATTAGATCCGAAAAAGTTACTATAGAATCAAGAAATTTATATACGGTAATATAAATAATCGTCATACTAATGTTTATGAAATCATAATCGTCTTTCTTTGCCAAGGAATTTCTTGATTAAACAAAATATAAGTATTGTGATTGTCTTTTTTTTTTTTTTGGTCAAAAGTATTGTGATTGTCATACTACAATTTTACATTCTT
This sequence comes from Noccaea bulbosa, assembly GCA_900406535.1. Classification (NCBI taxonomy): domain Eukaryota; kingdom Viridiplantae; phylum Streptophyta; class Magnoliopsida; order Brassicales; family Brassicaceae; genus Noccaea; species Noccaea bulbosa. The sequence continues at coordinate 2,906 of OVBJ01003952.1, read as the reverse complement.
TCGATGTTTGTTTGATCAACACAGATTCTTAAGGGCGAGAAAACTTGACACTGAGAAAGCGAAGCAAATGTGGAGTGACATGCTCCAGTGGAGAAAAGATTTTGGAGCCGACACTATCATTGAGGTTAACCTTTTGTCCGTGAATCTTGGAACATCTCATGCCGATAAAATATATCGTCTTTGACAAGTACTTTGTTTTTTTNAATTTTTTTTTTTTTTTTTTTTTTTTTTTTTTTTTTTTTTTTTTTTTTCTGATGATGAAGGATTTCGAGTTTGAAGAGATCGATGAAGTAGTCAAACATTATCCTCAAGGCTATCATGGAGTGGACAAAGAAGGAAGGCCGGTTTACATTGAGAGATTAGGCCAAATCGATGCTACCAAGCTGTTGCAAGCGACTACAATGGACCGGTACGAAAAATACCATGTGAAAGAATTCGAAAAGATGTTCAAGATCAAGTTCCCTTCTTGCTCAGCCGCAGCCAAGAAACACATTGATCAAAGCACGACCATTTTTGATGTGCAAGGCGTGGTACGTAACCTTTTGATATCTCGATTCTTCGAAAATGTATATATGCGAAAAACGAGTTTAAAACAATGCGGTATTTTTCGGATATTAGGGGCTTAAGAACTTTAACAAATCCGCGAGAGAGATTCTTCAACGCCTTCTCAAGATCGATAACGACAACTACCCTGAAGTACGTAATCTCAGAACAGCTTCACATCATTTTAAAATGGTAACAAAATTTGTAAATTATGGTTTTTTTCTTTGAAGACTTTGAACAGAATGTTCATCATCAATGCGGGTCCTGGATTCCGGCTCTTATGGGGCCCCGTAAAAAAATTTCTTGATCCAAAGACGACATCAAAGATTCATGTTCTTGGGAACAAATACCAGGCTACATTGCTCGAAGCCATCGACGCTAGGTGAGATTACTAGTCTCTAACTCATTTAATATCTTGCTTTGTGTTAGAAATCAAGAATTAGTATACTTATTGGTATTTTTCTACAACATCTTGTTTGTTGTGTTAGCGAGTTGCCATATTTCTTTGGCGGCCGTTGCAATTGTGAAGAGAATGGAGGCTGCATGAGATCTGATAAAGGCCCATGGAACGATCCTGAGTTTTTTCAGGTTAATTTTTATCATAAAGCTTCTTTTTAATCAAATTTGTTTTGAGTCTATTATCAAAAATAAGTGTGGGATCTTAGCAGATGGCTAATAACCCCGAAGCCAAGTTCCCAACTATTACCGAGGAGGATGACAAGCTTGTAGTAGAAGGAACATCAACGTCGATGGTCTTTAAAGTAAGCTATATGAACTTTGTTAACAATTCAATAACCTTATCACGATTTCTCTGTCTTTCAAACTTAGAATTCTCATCAAGTATGGACCTAAGACTCTTCTATACATTCAACTTGTAGCCTCTAGAGAGAAACAATATGAAAACAATCGAAGACAATGTGCGTGAGAAGCACATTGCAACAGTTGACCAGCTCATGGCTGTGTCTCTCCCTCCAAAACCACAATTAAAAATTCTCAAAAAAGGTATATATGTCTTCAAATTATAGCTAGCTCAAGTACTCTGAACATGTCTTTCTTGTTGAAAAAATCCATTTTGTTTACTTCTTTACATACACTGTTACGTAGGGAAGGGGCCACAAAAGAAAGACGATAGTTTTCTTGTGGGAGGGGTTATCGCCTTTGTGATGGGAATTTTAGCAATGGTCCGGCTATCTAAAGACGTTCCCCGCAAGCTCACGGAGGCTGCAATATTCGGCAACTCGGTTTACCACGAGGAGTCCAAAATGTCTACAGCGAAAGAAGAACAATGTCCAGCACCAGTCTCAAGCTCCGAGTACGTGGTAATGGTGAAACGAATGGCCGAACTCGAAGAAAAGTGCACGTCCCTTGAGTCTAAATTACCAGTAGATGACGGTTTAGAGAAAGAAGAGAGACTTCAGGCTGCGCTAAGCCGGGTTCAAGTGCTTGAGCATGAGTTATCTGAGACCAAAAAGGTAAGATTTAATCACCTCAATCAAATTAGCGTTATGAAGTATATGAAGGTACAAAGAGTGGAGATAATTACGTAAACAAAATAGCAAAAGGTGGATGAAAATTTAACAAGTTAGTTATGCATGGATACTTATGCGAAGTAATACATAACCATAAGTTAATGAATCACATGTTTATTATATGATGGAAATATAAATTAATTTGATAAATTAAATTTTTACTTAGAATAAAAAATATGGTACAGAATAAAACTACATGAATCATGCAAGATGACAGAGGTAAAACTGTATAAAAACACCATTTGATAATAATCTAAATGAATATGTTATACAAAAAAAAACAAAAGTCCGATTTATGTTTTGGTTTGGCTTCTTTCTCTGGTTTAGGCTTTGGATGAAACGATCGTTAACCAGAAGGGGATTCTTGCATATATTGATGAGAAGAAAAAGAAGAAGAAAAGCTTGGTGAGACGAATCATTAAGAGAAATTTCTATAATCAATTAATAATATCAATTAATAATATTAATTGCTTAACTAATTTCTAACGTTTTTTTGTTGCTATGTTCCTAAACATTCGTGTTGTATTTTTCAGTTTTTCAGGTTCTAAATCAGCGAACAACACTATTCTCTCTCAAGACAGGGATCAGATGAAAAGCAAGAGAATGTTTCTGTTTTTCTGTCATAAATGAGGAATATATAAATGCATGTGAGTGTAACCGTACGCTTTGTTGTATTGTATANTTTTTTTTTTTTTTTTTTTTTTTTTTTTTTTTTTTTTTTTTTTTTTTTTTTTTTTTTTTTTTTTTTTTTTTTTTTTTTTTTATCTCTCTAATCATTTTTTTTTTTTTTTTTAACCGAAGGTTTTTATTTATTTTTATAACGGTTACAGCCAG
>OVBJ01003950.1:0-10260 GCA_900406535.1 Noccaea bulbosa | reverse complement strand
TGTGTGTTCTAGGTCTAAGATGAATGTGCAAGGCTTGATAGTTCGCCATGACAAACTGTGGAGTTGCAATAGAGCTCGGTATAAAGGAGGAGTTGTGATGTAGCTTGGCAGAGAGGTGCTGCTATGATGAAACTCGGCAGAGAGAGGAGCTCTTGAATTTTGTGTCATTGAGGCCGTGCTCACGCTGAAGAGATCGGTAGGTTGAGTTGACGGGCTGGCGAGCTAGTGTGAGGAGTGAGTCGCCTGACCTGTTTAGTAAGTGAGCTCGGTCTCTTGTTCCAAAGTATGGTGAGAGCTAGTCTTTTTGTGAGGTTTTATGGAGCTCGTCTTCTATGTGTGCTTGTATTTTTGGAGCTCATCTGCTTGGAGAGCTCGTCGTTTTCGTCCACTTGGTGAGCTTTTTCTTTTGGAGCTCATCGTCTTGGTGAGCTAGTCGATTTGGTCAGTTCGTATTTTTAGAGCTCCTCGTCTTGGCGAGCTCGTCATTTTTGTGAGCTCGTCATTTTAGTGAGCACATCTTTTTGGTATTCGTCTTCTTGGTGAGCTCTTCTTTTTTGGGAACTCATCATCTTGTTGAGTTCGTCGTTTTGGAAAGTTCATCTTTTTAGAACTCGTCATCTTGGTGAACTCGAGCTCGTCATCTTGGTGAGCTCTTTCGTTTGGTGAGCACGTCTTTTTGGAGCTTCTCTTCTTGGTGAGTTTTTCTTTACGGATCTCGTCGTCTTGGTGGGTTGGTACCGAGCTTGGGTTCGTTTGAGGATGGACGATCTGGCGAGCTGACGAGCTCAGGCAGAACAGTTGGGAGTTCTTTGGGAGTTTGAGAGCTTGATACTGAACCGGCGAGCTGAATCTTGTTTCAAATTCAAGGCATGGTAATTTCACTGTATCTCAGATCCTGTCGTGCTTCATAAGCATGTTGGGAATTCGACATCTAATAACTGGCGACCTCTTCCACGAAGCTGATCCCTTCTATCGGATTTTGAAGTATTCAAGCTGGGCTGCTGCTGCTGCTGGATGATGGTTTGAAGAATGAACCTCGAGCTTTTTCGTTGTCATGGCGAGAGTTTGGGCTAGGTCCAGCAGGTCGGACGGATCGAGCTCTTCTTCTTCAAACTCGTATGACGATTCCTCTTCTTCGGTCTTGTCGGTTGTGTGGTCGGCTCCTTCGAGGTTGTCGCTTGCCAGGTCGGCTCCTTCGAGGTCATCATCGCCTCTGGATAATAGTGCATCTATTGTGAGCCAGGCTTGCCCATCGGGTTGTCGACGATGACAACCTGCCGGCAGCGTGTGCGTGAGGACGTCGTTTTGGCCCTGCATATCAGGATTTGAAGGAGGCTATCTGGATTTCAATCGAACAAGAGGTAGGCTTCAATTCGATTTTGCGGAGGTCCGTTCTGAGGTTGGGTCGTACGGACCGTTGTTAGATGTAGAGGAGGTTATCAGACATTGTCGATACGACACCGGAGAGTGAGGACGGGGTCGGAGCATGTGTATGCGTGGTTTGGTTCCCTTGAGTGGTTGCATAGTCAGTGGGGTTGTTCGGCGGAGGTTGAGCTGGGCATGCAGTTGGCGGAGGTGTTGTTCAAATTGATGGAGGTCGGCAGGACTGTGGTAGACTGAGAGGTCGTCATAGGCATCGTGCCGACAAGGCCTGAAGAAGATGGTGTTGTCGATGGAGCTGGTCTCGGAGTTGTGCTAGCAGGATTTGAAGAGATAGGTGATGCCATGGTTGGAGAAGCACTGGGTGGGACCGAAGAGGACGTCTGGTTGAGCTGGGCTGTAGGTCGGTCCGTCATCGCCGACCCGTCTTCCGATTTTTTAGAAGAATTCCTAGGAGTCCCCACAGACGGCGCCAAATGTAAGGGGTGAGATTGTATACGTGACTTTTATGTATGGAGACTAAGTATGAGGTGGTCTTTTGGGAAGAGTCGGGATCGGAATTCCTCTAAGTCTAGAGATCGAGGTCGGCTATGAAGACAAAGACTTAGAAAATAACTTGAACAAAACTTTAACTCAAAAAGAGGTCGTCATTGGTGACGACCAGTTCTTAATTATTACTAAAAGGTCTCAATCAGAGCTGAATCTTTGTATCAGTCAAATATATCTCTCTTTTCCCCTTGATCAATGTACAACACAAGATTATTTATAGTAAAATACACAATAGGTTTTTAGGGCTTCCTCTAATCTTTTTTGGGCCTTGGGCCTATTTTGATCCTTATGGGACTTGAGACAGGATTGTGTGTTGGGCCAAAGGGTGGGGTGAAACCCACCATCAACAGTACGGCAATCGAAGGAGCGGACTTGGAGAGCACCACGGCGGAAAAGCTCAAGACAGACAGCAGAGCCGACTAAACCAAACCCACCCGTCACAGCTACGACTTTGCCTTGTATACCTCTGTTCTCCTCTTCTTTAATCTCCATATTTTCCGGTATGTTTTCTTCTTCGATTGTTAAGAAGAAAGTATTGTAGTGTATATGATCAAAAATGAGGCATAATCTCATATGTCCCTCAATCTTTGAATCTAATCTCTTTTGCCCTTCTTTAATCTCATATGTCCTTCATTTTTTTAAATTAAACCCTAACCCCAAAGTCTCAACCCAAACCCTACAACAACATCATAAACCACCAACTATGAAAGGGACATATGAGATTGACGAAAAAGCTATAGGGGCATAAGAAATGATTTCTCATCAAAAACTTGAATCCTATATTTAAGGATTACAAAAATAAGTTCAAATGTGGCAAAGTAAAAGGAAATATCAAGGGCAATTTGGTCACGCGGTTTCTTAGTCAGCAGGTGACGTGGCTTTTTCAGATTGGTCAATCTGACTAAAGAAAGGCTTCCTCAGACCTCAATCATGTTCCTGATTCCTCACTCAAAACAAAAACCCTCCAGTCTCCACCGCCCACCGGTAAAGTAATCGACGACGGTCAAGCTTTCGGAAACGGAATAGTCGCAGTCAACACCAATCGAAACTCTCCGGAGATCTCTACGGTACCCTTAGCCCACCTCTCTCCGTTTTCGTTTTGTTCATGAATTTTATCTTCTTCGACTGACTTGGTGAGATATTTCATGGGGTTTTTCCGGCTATCTGGTTGAGAATTGTAGAATGGAGGAGATTAGGGTTTTTCTTTTTGGAAGCCTTGTCTGTCTCCTTTACTCGGATTTCGCCCACTTGGTTTTTGGATTTACATCTCAGAGAAAGAAGAACCATTCTCGCCGCCTATTCTAGGGTTTTGTAATCCCAAATTTCTGGGTAGCCAAAAAGGAAGAAATTTGAGAAATTTAAAGGCTTGAAGCAAATTAGATTCGTACACCTGATTGAGCTTAGATTGTCAATGAATTCGACTTGATTTTGCCAGATTTTATCTTACTGTGTGTGTTTGCCTTTGATTTAGCTTCTTGTCTCCCATTTTTCACTCTTTTCGTTACCATTCCAGAAACTGAGTTTCATAATTTGGCTCAATCAAAACTCAAAAGTGGTAGTCTTTGTTCATAGATCCAGCCTTATTTGTCTCCTCTCTTCCATCTTCTTAGAACCCTGCTTTTGTACAAAGGAATGGTAGATAAAAGGATTAAACTTGCCTCTGAGGATTGGACCTTTATTACTACTCTTCAAGTCTTAAACTTTGCTTACTCCTTGTATGGAACACCTCTTTGGCTTACGTCTTCAAACATGACGTATGCTCTTGATTTGATTGGTTTGTTTGTTATCTTCTTCTTCTTTTTCCTCAGGTGTTTGGATTCTATATCCCGTGGAAAAAGAACAAAAGCACAAAAATCAACACCATGAACACTGAGAATCTTTATCAGAATCAGACTCCTCACTCGAAAGTGATCTCACATGTGTTCTTCACCGGTACTGTCAAGCAAGGCTCTATTGGCCCACCCATCGGTCTTGTCGACATTGGTATGAGCGAAAACGCCTACTTCTTCAGAGTCCAACTCCCTGGCACTGGGAAAAATCAAAGTAAGTACAAAGCTTTCACCTTCACACTTCTTTTCTCCAAAGAGCCGTCTCAACACAAAACTTCCTCTACTTGTGTCATAACCATTCTTTTCACCAAATGCTATCTTCTTTCTTGTCATGTATAAGCAGATAAGATCAAATGTGAGATTCAGAGGGATGGAAGAGTACGCATCCAAGGAGTGATTCCTGAGATTACGATCCCAAGTGAATCAGGATGCTTATACAGAATGCAAGTGCAACAGCTCTGCCCTCCAGGTCCATTCTCAATCGCGTTTAATCTGCCGGGACAAGTGGATCCTCGCTTGTTTTCTCCAATGTTTCAACCTGGTGGGATCTTTGAAGTTGTTGTCGTCAAGCTTGGAGTTCGCATCCCAACTTCATAGTTACTTACCAACTAGGATATGTTTTGTAAAAAAAAACATGTTTCAGTAATCTAATTTCATCAGATTCTTGTAAGACAGTTAATAAAAGTATGTAGTTTGGATGTGAAATGGACCAGACGCAAACGGTGCTCTGTTTTAAGAAAGTTTGAATTTTTTAACCTTTTACATCTTTAAAAGAGAAACCTTTTTTGTGCCCATCGTGAGAACATAAAGAGAAATTTAGATTTTGTGATCCGAATGTAGAAAATAACGTTTGAAGAAGTCAACATAAAGTAGTGGACTCGATCCATGGAGGAGTCGTGTTCCTTGGTAGTCAAAATCTAAGCATATTCCATAAGCTTCAAAGTAGAAAAATCAATGAAGAGACTTCAATTCTTCTCAGTTTGTGTATCCACGAAATTAAGGAAAGGAAAGATTTTTTTGTTTGTTTTTTAAAGGACGACGGCGATGCCGGCGCTAAGAGTGTTATCGGCGTTAGATGCGGCGAGGATACAGTGGTACCATTTCAAGGCGATAATAGTTGCCGGAATGGGACTATTCACAGACGCTTACGATCTCTTCTGTATAGCTCCGATCATGAAAATGATTAGCCAAATCTATTACCCCAATGACTCAATCGGAACCGCCGTTCTCTCAACTTCCTACGCCATCGCTCTCCTCGGAACCGCCATGGGTCAGCTCATCTTCGGTTACTTAGGCGACCGAGTCGGACGCCGTCGAGTCTACGGTCTCTGTCTTCTCATCATGGTTTTCAGCTCGTTCGGCTGCGGTTTCTCCGTCTGCACCACTCGTCGGTCTTGCGTCATGGCGAGTCTTGGATTCTTCAGATTCGTCCTCGGTCTCGGGATCGGCGGAGATTACCCTCTCTCCGCCACGATCATGTCGGAGTTCGCTAATAAAAGGACGCGTGGAGCTTTTATCGCCGCCGTGTTCTCGATGCAGGGGCTTGGCATTTTGGTGAGCTCCGCCGTTACGATGGTTGTTTGCCTGGCGTTTAAGAGCGCCGGAGAGGGGAGTTCGGGGAATACCAAAGCGGCGGGGGTGGAGACTTTGGCTCCGGCGGATTCGGATATTGCTTGGAGGTTGATTCTGATGATCGGTGCTCTTCCCGCCGCTTTAACGTTCTACTGGCGAATGCTCATGCCTGAAACCGCCAGGTTCCATTCAATTCAATTATCTGCTCTTTTTTCTTTTTTCATTTTTCATAAATATTTAAAACCTATTTTCAGCCGTATAATAAAATATACTTAATAAACTTATTATATTATCATATTTTGTGACTTTTTGTATATGCATCATAATTACTACCTTGTGTGACTTTGCTTCCAGTCCATCATAATTATTGAAGTCTTAACTGTATAAATTAACCGCGAGAAAGAATAAGAGAAAAGGCACCCTATAGATTTAAAATTTTAGATAAATCTTTTTCTCGTATCTTTATTCTTTATAGATCAAGTTTACTTTATCAGATAAAACAAAATTCTTTGGATTTTAAAAGGCAATAATTGTCAGATTACTTTGATTGCAAACTAGATCGTCTGATTTTTAGTGTGACAAGTGACAACAATCCACGTTTAATAGGTTTTTTTTTTCATCAAAACTCGTAACACTAGTACTCGAACTTTTGTAAGATATGATTCCGTTTTTTAATAGCACAAGTTTATGTTGATGAATGTCTTGCGTGACTTTGTGCGCTTCTGTCCCCGTACAAACATTTGAAGTTTTCAGGTTTTCAATGCATGAAATCTTAATGTATTTGAATTCTGAATCATTAAAATTTTAGTCGTGTGTTAAACAAAGTTCTACATATGTTTCCGTACGAATTAATGTTAGAGAAATTGAATCTTGTGTTAAAATAATTCATGAAATTAAACCTAAATTCGATCTGATTTTGATCCTATGATAAAAATAAAATAATATTACTCCTGTATAATAATGTAAAGAGTGGGAACTTCGTGCTTTGTTCCTAGGAAGTAAGTTGACTTATGAGAAGAAGATATACCGAACGCAGTGGTATATACCTTGAGCTACGTCTCATCATAACGTATTCACATAGTATTCCCATTTTAATATGTATAATATATAGTTTTAGTATCCCTTTGTCTGTATTAATTATTCTTCCCAGGTATTAGTTCCAGCTAATTAACAGGATTTAATCTCTCCAACTCGTATCTCTTCCTATCAAGTTCTTCCACTTTAATGATCCCATTATTTCATAAGAAAAGGTCGAAGCTGTTGGCCTTGTCTCTTTCGTTTGTCCCTTGTACTAATTATTTAGATTATCTAGACACTCTCACTAAGTCACTATTAGTAAACCTAATTTGATCGTCTTAACTTTAGTTAATCTTTGTTACCTATATAAAGCAAAAGTGATTAATAATTAATTGATTTTTGTATCTAATTAGCTTATAAGTTAGAAATGCCACATCCTAAAAAAAAAAAAAAAAAGATATAAATCCACTTTTTCATGGTAATTATTTGGTTTTAACTTTTGAGTTACGATCCAATAGATTTGATGTAAAACTATATCGTTCTTTTCTTTTATTTTCTTTTTTTGTAAATCTATTTGAAATGAAGATAAAGTTACATCATTTTGCTACATATATATATATATATATTTAGTAAACATATTATATAATAAATGCTAACTACCTAGATCTTGCTACATCATATTTACAAAATATATCTTCTACGCTAAAACGCTAACTAAATAAGATGATTCTGCAGTGAATTACGAACTTCATACTTCAATATATTAAATCCTTACTTTCAAATTACCACTTCATTGTTTTCTATACTAAGTAATCAAATCAGAATGTTAACTACTAAAAGCTGTGAAATGCATGCAGATACACAGCACTTGTAGAGAACAATGCAACCCAAGCAGCAAAAGACATGCAAAGAGTCATGTCCGTATCCATGATATCTCAATTAGCCGAAGATTCAGCATCGGAGACACTACAACAACAACAACCACCGTCATCTTCCTCGTCCTACAAACTCTTCTCTCGCCGTTTCTTCCGCCTCCACGGCCGTGACCTCTTCGCAGCCTCCGCCAATTGGTTCCTAGTCGACGTCGTCTTCTACACAAGCAATCTACTCCTCTCTAATATCTTCAGTTCCTCAAACAAACATACCAAATACACAAACGTCTACGACTCCGCCTTCGAAGTAGCTAAGCTCGCAGCCATCGTAGCCGCTTGTTCCACCATCCCCGGTTACTGGTTCACAGTCTATTTCATCGATAAAATCGGTCGAGTCAGGATTCAGATAATGGGGTTTTTCCTTATGGCCGTTGTTTACTTAGCCGTTGGGATTCCGTACAGTTGGTATTCGTCTACGCATGAGAGGACTAACAAAGGGTTTATGGTTCTCTATGGATTGATTTTCTTCTTTAGCAACTTTGGTCCTAACACGACGACGTTTATAATCCCGGCGGAGCTTTTTCCGGCGAGGTTTAGGTCAACGTGTCACGGGATATCCGGAGCTGCTGGGAAGTTTGGGGCGATTGTTGGGACTGTTGGTTTCTTGTGGGCCACGAAACCAGACAAAAACCACAAAAACGACTTCGTTGACGTGAAACGCGTGAGGATCGCGTTTTTGATCCTTGGTGGCGTTTGTATCGCTGGAGTGTTGGTGACGTATTTCTTCACGCGTGAAACTATGGGAAGATCTTTAGAAGAGAACGAAGAGGACGAGATTGGTTCCACGTCAGCAGCAGCAGGATCATCTTCTGCGAATGATTTGCTTCCGAGACAACAGTGATTTTGAGATCATAACACGATCAGTTGTCTTCTGAATTTTCCTCTCTAATTAACTCTTAGTGTTTCTTGGTTTTGAATGTTTGATAAACCCGCAAATACTTCTTCTTGAACTCTTCTTGAGACAAATCCGCAAACTCCAAGTGTTGAGGCCGAACCAACAACTCCAACAATTGTCTCTACACCTAGTTCTGAGATAGTTCCTATCACGACTACCTCAGACTCTGATCATTTAGTAACTGGCTCTTCCCCCTCTCAATCAGATTCTTTGGATTATGAAGTTGCGCACGGAAATGTTCTTGGTGACATGGGAGATTATTCAAGGTTTGAGATTGGAGATTTCTCTCTAACGACAAGAGGAGGAAGGGTAATTAAACCCACACAAAAAGTTCAAGAGATGGAATGGAAATTGGTGGGAAAGCGGGGTAAAAGGGGACGTGGCGGCCGAGGCGGTCATGGACCACCAAGTTATTGAGGTTTAAGATCAAAATTCTCAGCTTTCCCTTATATCTCTCTTACTCTCTATGTAATCTCTTTTAATTTCTTATTTAACTTTCAAAACTGTATGACTTAATAGTCATAGGCCTCATAGCCATGTACCTTTTAATTTTCGCAATTTCAATAGAATACCCTTTGTCAAAAAAAAAAAAAATCCGCAAACTCGCTGAATCCGAGCCAATAGCTTTTGGTTTGCTTGTTAGTCTCGTTGATATATTTTAGGAAGTCCTTGAAAACTTCAAACCTAATCAAACGATAGAGTAATCGTGAGAAGCGAGGAAAGATGAGGAGAAAAATGCGATGGATAAGGCAAGAGCAAAACAGAGGATTTTTATAGGAGCAAGACATTTCTTGGGTTCCAAGATCGGTACTTGATTGATTTGTTCTGTTTATACAAGTCTCTGACTCTGATGATTGATCATTGATTGGGTAACGATAGTCAAGCCCATTTTGGCCCATATGTGGAACAAAAATTATATTTGCTGATATAGGAGCAGAAAAATAAAACACTGTTCATATGTTAAATTTATTAGTTATCAGAAAGAAGATATCTAAAAAATTGGAATGCAATTTAAATAGAAAATATAGGTCTGAAACACACACACACAAAAATACAACAAATGTGGAAAGACTCTTTATCTGTCTTTCCCTAGCCTACGCCGGCTACGTCACATGCGCACTCTGCCTCTCTCTACATATTATTCACATTCGAGTTACGTATATGGGTTTGCACGTATGTTATCATCATTTTTTATTGATCCAATACTTTACAGTTTACGCGTATAATATCATTAACAGAGCGCCGAGATTACTGATAAAAATAATAATATTTGTATTCCCCGCTATGTGCGCAATACCTTTCATTCTTGGATACATTTTCTTAATTTCAGTAAACAATAGATTTCCTATCATTAAAAGCAAAAAGAGACTATAAATTTATGTCTAATGTTAATTTATACTATCATGGCTTCCTTAAAATATATTACCAAAGAAGATTTATCACTTGTATTAGATAGATATCCAGTAATTTTTGTTAAAGAGTCTCAGTACCGTTTGAGAAGATGGATCGTTGTACATTCCTGTTGAAGTACTTTTTTTCTATAACCATATATTCTATTAGCCTTAAAGTTGTAGCAGCGAAAGTAGTTATTAAGGGTAGAAAAATCTCACATAATTAAAATCTAAATTCTACATGTCAGGGTTGAGCAACACATTTACATAGCAAAGTATCTTTGAAACGTTATAGAGAAAAAAAAAACTGAAAAACATAACGGAATAATGGATTAATTTGGTCACCCTTGGGATCTTTATGACATGATATAGATAGTCATACTCACTTCATTAGAGATACGATACAAGCATACGATTAAATAAGCTTTATAAAGAGATTCGATAAGTATATAAAATGATAGTATATGTGCTTGCACAGTTTTATTGGTCCAGCCAAGTTTGCAACTTCTCGCACATTATTTATGAAGGCTTCGTCTGTCCCAATATCCTCAAAACCTTTCACATTTATTGCCATCCACTGTACGGACGTTTTCGATGTACATACTACTATTAATAATCACAAACCCATATTCGCATCAAGCAGGTATCATTAGAGCATCTCCAACCCCATGCTAAATTTAGCATATATGCTATTT
>OVBJ01003948.1:0-10272 GCA_900406535.1 Noccaea bulbosa | reverse complement strand
AATATTAAAGTAAAATATCACCCCGTGCAAGGCGCGGGTCCAACACTAGTTACTAATAAAAATTGACCCTATAGGCCATTGAAGATACCTATGATTGAAAAAACCTAATCTGATTGGTCCACATAGATATTAAGATTTTAATTTAATTAAATTTACTAATTAACATATAACTTATTAAAAATTACCTGTTAATGGCATATTTACGTTTTTAATCTCAGTGAAAAATTAAAAATCTATTACGAGGCCCATATTAATAGATTCACAGGCCCAATCATCTTTACAGCACTTTCACGGGCTCTTTTTCTTTGCCCATTGAGAAGCAATTCCGAGCCACTTGATTCATGTAAGTTTTCGAAATCCTAATTGCGTTATGATTAAGATAATTACTCAATTTTTGATACACGTTTCAAATAACTTGATTCCTGTAAGTTTTTGAAATCCTATTTTCGTTAGGATTTGGATAATTACTAGATTTATATTTACGAATTCTCTAATTTCCTTATTGTAAAGGTGTCAACCTAAGATTGAAAAAACCTAATATGATTGGTCCACATAGGTATTAAGATTTTAATTTAATTAAATTTCCTAATTAACATATAACTTATTAAAATTACCTATTAATGGCATATTTACGTTTTTAATCTCAGTGGAAAATTAAACATCTATTACGAGGCCCAAGTTAATAGATTCACAGGCCCAATCATCTTTACAACACTTTCACAGGCCCTTCTTCTTTGACCAATGATGAGCAATTCCGAGCCACTTGATTCCTGTAAGTTTTTGAAATCCTAATTGCGTTATGATTAGGATAATTACTCAATTTTTGATACACATTTCAAATAAATTTCTGTAAGTTTTTGAAATCCTATTTTCGTTAGGATTATGATAATTACTAAATTTATATTTACCAATTCTCTAAATTCCTTATTGTATAGTGATTCTTTTTAGCATTAGGAATATGATGATCTTACATTGTCCTATATATACATCTTGCTTATTGTCTCCTGAAAACAAGTTCAAAACAAAGTTATTCACGATTTCTCAAGATTTTCAAAAACAATGGCTAATTCAAGCATTTTTTTCTCGAGTCGGGCACTTCCCTCTGTCGTGAGGAATAACGAAGTGCTTGCCAGAGTCATCAACTTATGGAAGGCACGAAACGTCAGAAATGGTGGATTACTTTTGGGTTTCGAACTCCTTCTCATTGATCAAAAGGTATTTGCAAATTTATGTTTAGTGATTTATGACTTTAGCTATGTTTCTTCAAATTTGTAATATATTTATGATTTTTGTTTTGTGAATTAATTTTCTGCAGGCATCTGTCATCTATGCATTCATACCGGCTAACCGAATAAACATATATAAAGCAGATCTGAAAGCTGGAGCGGTTTACAGAATCGGAAAGTTCTTAGTCCTAGACAATAAGAAATCCTACAGAGTCACTTCTCACAAATTTCTAATCCAATTCACAGTAAAAACAACATTGGTTGAGGCTGAGTATTCTGACCTTTCCATTGAAAGGAAAATTTTTCGGTTCCGTTCTTATGAGAAATTTAAAAAAAGCAGTCGACATGAACATAGACCTTTACGGTAAAACACATTTTCCTCTGTCCATATAGACATAATCATATTATATTATCATCATGTGTTTACACAAAATTTGTAATATAACTTTTGTCAATATGTAATACTCAATTATTGAATTTCAACTAAAGTTTTCGTTGTATGCCTTGATGAGTTAACTTTCCAATACATTTGAAATTTTAATTTGGCCGATATTATGATTTTAGTATATAATACTACAGAATATCGAAAATAGATTATAATGCAATTTGCTATGTTAAAAATATAATTAATAAAAGTTTTATAATATTTAATTTAAATTAGATTTTTTAAATGAAAAAAAATATTAATTTTTAAAAAAAGAATATTATTATTATTATTTTTGAAAAAATTATTATTATATTAGTGAAATACTCTATTGAGTCTCTGAGAAAGACACAATTTATAATAAATTTGTTTTTGTTTTATTTGATTAATAATATTAGATTAATATTATGTTATCGATATAGGCAAATTTATATTGCGGATAACTTTTGAGTTAGGAGGATTGACATGTACCTTTTTGATGCGAGGGTTTTTTTTGCAAAAATAATTTAGTTTGATGGTTTTTTTTTTGCACAATTTTAAAAAAAAATTCGATAATTCAATGTCATAATATAGGCAAGTGCTATTTTGCGGGTAACTTTTGAGGTGGGTGGTTTGACTTATATTTTTTTAAGGCGAAAGTTTTTTTTACAAAGATAATTTAGTTTATTTTTTTTTGCACAAAACCCATTATAAAACAGAGACGTACAATTATTTTAAAAACTGTAATATATAAAAGAAAAATACAAAAATCATAATATTTTTTTAAATTATTTAAACGTAATCCGCACGTAGCGCTGGTAAGACACCTAGTTATTATAAGATGTGACAAGAAACTTGTTTGGTTTTTTTTGTTTTCAACTACTAGAAACTTGTTTTACACTTAAAAAGAATGTTGTTTCTAGTTTATATATAAATAAAAATGACGTTGTTAGGATCTGAGAAATGAAAACCGATTAACTAATAGAATCAATATTTATTAGCCAAGATAAATTACTTCATTCGTTATTACATGCATTAAATGAGGAAAAACAAAACACAAATTAAACGAGATAAAAATTAAGCACATTTATCAATATTATAAAAAAGTACACTTGCATGAGATTATTAGCAACATTCATCGGATTCATTACTGGCAATCTGCACCCCCATCAGAGTCAAAATACCAACAATAGCACATTTTCTTTGAACTCTTTTTCGGAAGTATTAGACATTTGCCTTTTAAACCACTGCGAATACCACAATTATGGTTGCACAATGCGTCAGGATCTGGTTTAGTACAGATGCCAACTGGGTCCTTATGGAATGGAGCTTTTGAACAATAAGGATTGACTCGAGCAGCATTTAGCATTTCTAATAAAATAGTAATTGTTGATTAAGATATAAAACTAATGAATAAGAAATAAACAAATAATTTATATTAACAATTTATAGTTGTGTAAGCTCCCATGGCCCAATGGTTTGGCCAAGGGTTTGTTAATGCTTCTACACCAAGAGATCTGTGGTTCGAATCTCAGAGAATGCGATTTATTATCATTTATCCAGATTATTAAAGACATACTTACAGGAGGCTCAAGACTGTCGGTCGTGGTACCTCAGAAAATGAAATTGTTCGTTGCAGAATCTTTATTGTAACAATTTTAATAATTTGTAATAGTATAATAAATCAATTGAGAAAAAAAAAAAAATTTATAGTTTAGTGTTAACAAGGTTTTAACAAATATCACTTCTTTTTGTCAACTAATAAGTATAAACATTCACCCATGAAATCATATATATATTTATTTTTTTATTTTTTTAAATTCTAATATGATAAAGATTACTAAATTATTTTTAAAAATAAACAATAAATCATAAACATAATAGTTAACGATTTGGGGAGATTCATATATCATAATACAAATTACCTCCCAAAATGAACAAACAAATCAGGAAAAGAGCGACACATCCAACACCATTTACACTCTTTCACATTTTTCCTCGTTTTTTTCTGTTTGCTCTATCTTTGTCAAGATGAAATGATTTACCCAAGGTGAGTTGGTCTAGTGGTCCGTGAGGGGGTAATCCCAATATGGTGCCCGCAGTTCGACTCTCCCTGGATACCGGGGCATTCACATGGTCTCCGGGCTACCAGGGAAAAAACCTGGTTAAAAAGTTTTAAAACCAAAAAAAAAGATGAAATGATTTATATATAACTATTCTATTGTTAAATAGAAAAAAAAAAATTGAGAAAGAAAATCACAAGGCTATCCGTGCAAATAGAACACTGGAAAAGAGGAGACACGATAGGAATTCTATAACTTTGTATTTCTCATATTTTTGCCCACCTTTAGTAAACAACTTAGTATTTTTGTTTTCTTCATTCGCAAAGCAAAAGAAAATTGTTTAAAGTTTATTAGAATAATAATAAACCGGGCTGGCATGCCGAAAAGGTAAATTAAAATAAATCGGGTAAGGTAAAAAAAAACCTCATACGATATAACTATTACACGCGAGATCATACAATTTGATAACTATTATACGCGAGAACATACAATTTGATTTGGTGTTATCTTTTAACCAAAAGCAAGCAATGAGGGAAATACCACAAAAAAAAAACACAAAAAGAAAGTGTTCCTACATAATTATGGGCACATGTTTTGATGTATTTATATTTGTAAAAATCATTGAATCTTGATATTGGATGCCAGGTATCAAACCTGAAAAATATGATTGCCAAGAAAATGAAGATCTTCAAAAATTTTAGAACATTAAACGGTATCCAAACACGTGGTTTAAACAATCTAAGGTTTGAAGGCGTTCTTTAGGATGAGCTTCACCAATTACTCCAAGACGAAGACTGTAAATCTTATCATAATCCCCAAAACACAAACACCGAAGCGGCCGCTGCAAGAACCATTCCCCCAACTATTTTATTGTTTCCTGCAAAAAAGAGAAGCCAAACATTACAACAATAACCGACCATAATACTAAAAGAAACGTACGAGAGAGATTTTATGTAGCATTTATTTTTTGACTTCTTGTCTTACATACATTTTTTTATCCAAATCATTTGAAGAAAGAAAAAAAATCTGAATTGGATAATAAGTTTCAGTTTATATTCTGATAGGTTTCAATAGGGTATCTAAAAACATAAAAACTACCCATTTGACAAGTTTCCCTTTAATATTTCTAGTTATGCAAATGATTGACAACAAGTCCATGTAAAGAGCGAGACGGCACGCTGTCGTTTTCAGGAAATCCGGAACGTTGTGATGTTCTTTAGTTGAGAAACAGCATGTATGTTATGTTTAAAATATAAAAACGGCTCGCAGTTTATTACTCATCCAAGTCTATCGTCTTCATCTGGAGAAATGAGCGTTGAGTGTCGCTCGAATAATCGAATCCTTTGCTCATAAACCCTAAATTCCTTCACCGGAAGTCCACCGAAGATGGCGGGATCCGAATCTCAGATCTATCACGAGCGGCAACGATTGCAATTTTGCCTCTTGCACTCCCTCAACAATCTATTTCAGGTGATCCATTTTCTTCTCTTCTCTCACCAATCAAATTTCATCCTCTCGACTCGATGCCCAGAGGAATCACCGATAATCGGAAATTTAGTTAAGTACGCGATTGAGAGTTTTGCTAATTGTAATTCTCAGGAGAAGGACGCATTCACGCGGGAAAGCTTGAACTCAATCGCGGAGAAGCTCGTCGCCGATGATCCGAACAAACAAACGTGGACGCCTCTCTTTTTCCTCCTCAAGCCTCACCACAATACGCTCACCGGAAACTACGACGTGAACGTGATGATCGCAGCTCTTGAAGGCAAAGGCAAGAGTGTTGCTTGGCATGATAAGCGCAACGGAGCTTCTTCGATTGGTCTCGACGCAGATGCTCTAATGGGTATCGTGTTGAATGTTCCGGTCAGGCGATATGGTGGACTTTGGAGAGGTAGGCATTGGGTTGTGATGAGAAAAATCGATGGAGTTTGGTATAACTTGGACAGTGATCTCGCTGTGCCACATCCGTTTAAAGACGACGATGAAGTTTGGGGTTTCTTGGATCAAAATCTGGCTTCAGGTGCAGAGATTTTGCTAGTGAACAGTGCTTAAAGATCAACAAAGTGAGTTTCGTTTTCTTACTTCTCTCTGTATGTTATCGAAATGTTCCAAAAAAAAAAAAGTGGAAATGTCCTCCAAGTTCCTCTCTTCTTGTAATTTAGTTCCAATGATCACGTTCTTGAAAGTTCAGTGGATTTGCTTCACTCGATCTAATAATATAACTAATGATGCTGATGTTTTAAAGTAAACCTGGTCTATAATGTTTCAGTGTAAGCCATAACAAGGCCTTGGTTACTATTTGCTTTCTGATATTCGTGTGCCCACCATTGACTGCGTTTTTCTTCTCTCTTCTCTTTTTTTTGGTTAGCCTCAGACTCAAGGAAGGTATCAACGATCTATAAAGGTAAATTAATCTTGGCCTCTCCACGAGTCAAAAGAATTTGTTCATATTTCTTTTATGTCCATACCTGATCAAACCTGAACCATACCGAAAGGTTGCTTCATAGAAAGAACCTTTGTATTCGCTTAAACAAATGGGTTTTATTCTCTCTGTGTGGTGTGGACCATCTTCTCCTTACTTTCCACAATGGAAATGTAGAAAAGCTAAACAGAGTCTTGCTTTCTTTTCCAAATTTCGGCGTTAGCGTTTTGATATCTTTATATCTGCTGGTTATAATTAAAATTCTTTTCAGTTTTATATAATAAGATATGTACTGTATATGCTTTTTAATGTCTTACAGTAATCATGGCTTAAGTGTAATCATGGCATTATTGATTGATACATTATTAATAGAGTGTATCCTCTTTAGTCTCTACCTGAACTCTATGGGGCAACTGTTTCAGCATCAAATTCCTATCTATATATAATCCCTCAATCTCCTCAAGTTTGTTCTCATAAACCGCTCTGACTTTTTCTTGACAATGTCAGCTACAGGAACAAAACGGTTCACTGCAAACACTAAACCACCATGTGGTAAGAATCAGGGATGCACAACGAGCTGTGGCTTGAGGCTACCGAGGAATACAGAAGTCACAGCAGCAAGACTGATCAAGGATCTCATCAGCTGTAAATTCGTTAAGGGGTTACGTCTGGTGGTGATGAGGAAGAAGAAGAGATCTCCACCATCAAAGGCTTCTTCCACCGGTAGATCTCAGCCTTCGGTCATCTCTGTCTCTAATGATACATGTAGATCAGAGGCTATAGAAGACTGCATACAGTTCATAAACTCATCAACCTCGTTCACAAGATTAAGTTCTGCGAGTGGCCGTACAGCTTAAGTTTTTTAAGTCATGTTCATAAATTTCGAAGATTCTCTTTTTTTATCACTCGTTGGTTACGCAATAGCATATTAGAGAATTGCATGTAACACCTCAGATAGAAATAAAAACATGTCGAGCAGAGGGAGAGGAGATATATGTATAAGTGTGACCTTTGAGAATCTTGCTTCGTGTATGTACAAAATTTATCTACACAGAATCAATTATATTCATTTACCCTAAAACAACGAGCAGAAAATTTCCTGAAGAATTTTCCAGCAAAAAAAAAGGAATATTCCGACAAGCTCTCAGCCTCTGCAAATGATATGTAGTATAATCAGTGTGGTTGCACCTGATGAGGCCTTGGAGCTATTGACCGACATAAATCGAATCAGTTCTCGGAATGGATCAATCGATAATCTTCTCCCCCGTTGAAAATAAGTTCCATACGACGGTCCCAACAAGGTAAAGACCGACCGAGATCGTGAAGACGTCATCCCAAGAACCTGAGGCAATTCAAAATTATCGTTAATTTCACTGGAAACAAGCTCTAAACGGATTAAGCGAAGCATCGTCATAATCAAGAAGTGTTGAGAGAGTCCTGACCGTGTTGTAGGATGTGACCAGTCGCTGCTGTGCCAAGAACTCCGGCAAGTACCCCAGCAGTATTAGATAGACCAAGTAACACTCCCTGACCACACCAACAACATGGACGGGTTAAATCCATTTGCTTTTGACTAGAGCATAGATTGGTTAAGACTTGAGAGTAATAATTTACACTTACAGAGTATCTTGGAGCAATGTCTTGATGGTTAGAGTATAGACCAGACTGCGAAAACGCATCAGTCCCTTGGCTACAAGCCATGCACAAAACAGCCATTGCAGGAGAATCTATGTGTTTCAGCTGTGTTAGGAAGAACGCTGGTCCAAGAAACCCAATCGTTTGCATTATCTGTATTTTCATCATCAGGAATAAGATAAAAAAGATTATTGAATGAACTACTTTTGCTTGCTAGCTAGCACTGAAAATGGACTGAAGAAGTGATATG
This sequence comes from Noccaea bulbosa, assembly GCA_900406535.1. Classification (NCBI taxonomy): domain Eukaryota; kingdom Viridiplantae; phylum Streptophyta; class Magnoliopsida; order Brassicales; family Brassicaceae; genus Noccaea; species Noccaea bulbosa. Next base: position 2,273 of record OVBJ01003948.1, on the reverse strand, counting down.
CAGTTACCTTGCGGACATTCGTTACGGAATAACCTCGGCTGACGAGTGTATCAGCGATCCATCCTCCAGCATTTGCAGAAATCGCCATTGTCATCCATGGAAATACCGAAAGCAGCCCTGATTCCATTAGGTTGAACTTCAACACCTGCCTCACAATGTCCATGAGACTAACAATAATTAAAAATGGAGAAACAACATGAAAAAGCCCCTTGGATAAAGACTGTATACAGAAACTGACTTGATGGTAATAAGTTGGCATCCAGGTTAAGAGAATGAAGGTTCCCCAGTTGTGACAAAAGTGACAACCGATGAGAGCCCAAACCGGCGGTTTCGACAATATCAGCCTCCAAGGGATCGACTTCACTGGCTCTTTGCTGGCACAGTTGTCTGCAATCAGCTTTCTTTCTTCCGGAAGCAACGTCAGATCTTCTAACGGTGAGCTCTCTGCCTATAGTTTACCAACAACAAAACGCCTTTTAGATCCTTAGGGGCTCCATTAATGGTATCAGAGTCCAAAAAGAAGAAGTATCTGGTCTGACCTTAGTTAGCCACAGAGTCAACCATACAGTTCCAAGAGATCCAAAGGAGTAGAACACAGAAGGCCATCCAAACTGATGAATCAAGAAAGGCGAAAAGGCTAAACCGGTGACCGAGCCAAGGTACATTCCGCTGTAAACCAGCGCGAGAGATCTGCTTCTTTCTTGCACAGGCACCCATTTCGACAGTATATTGTTCATAGCAGGCATTGCAACACCCTGGTGAACATCAAGGAGATTGATTTTATACTTCGTCCTTATCGGCATACACAACAATCCAAGATTGATTTGATAGCTAAGCACTTGGAATGAACAACAAACCTCGCCAACTCCCATGAAAGCACGGACAACGAGCAAGTACGGTAGACCGAGTTTAGCTGCGATTGGAGTGAGAATTGTAGCAACTGACCACCACATTACGCCAAATCCAAGAACCATTTTGCCACCTACAGTGTCTGCCCATATCCCACCAGCTATCTGTCATATCATGAATTCATGATATTGGTTGACAAATGGATGATTAATATGATTATACTCCAAGAAGAGAAAAATATATGAAATCAACATAAGATTCCTCATAATCTATGCAAACATACGCAAAGAATCTACGCAATGAAGACGAAGCTTACCTGAGTGAGAAGGTAACCCCAGAAGAAGGAAGACTGAATCAGACCAACTGTCGCCGGATTCCAGCCATACTCCGCCGACATCGGAAGTATTGCTATGCTCATGTTCACCTGTAAAAAATCATCTGTTCAAAATTGGTAACTCCGATTCCTAATTTGAGCAGATTCCGATTCCGTAATTCTTCAATTTCCATAGCGAAATTCAATCTAAACTTACTCTGTCCATATTGCAGAGAAGAAAAGCTGAGAAACAGAGAAGCACTATCACCCACCGCTTCGGAAACTCTTCCCACCATGGGACCGCCGGCACCGAGCTAGGCGAATCGGAAACGACGCCGTTTATGTTCGCTTTCTCTCGACCTCCGTCGTAAACCTCTGCGTACGGATTACCGCTCTCTCTCTTGTCGGAGCTCCGAACCAACACCCGGAAAACGCCGGACCTGTTCCGCGGGTAAATCCATACCCGTAACGACTTATGATCCGGTTTGAGAGTCCGGCGATTGCGAGAAGAGGTTTCAGGTGGACGATTTGAAGTGTAGAGAGAGTGGAGATTCGGAGAGTATAGAATAGCTCTCGCGTTCATGGCGAGATAGATATTTTTTTTTTTTTTTTGTTCTTCGGTTCTCTTCTTCTTCTCACTCTTCGTCTTCTCTCTTTTTTTCGTTTATTAAAGAGTTGAACCGATTTTTTTAAATTCGTGGCTGAGGTAATAACACGTGGCTATTTTATATTGGCTCGGCGAAGATGTCATAATCTAACGGGAAGTAACGGTTTAACAGAACTAGATTAGCGCGGGTCCGTATTTTAAATTGGTTTAATATATATTTTTAAAGAATAATTTTTACAAAATTCAAAAATTAACAGTTAAAATTTATCAGTCTTTCAATACCAAAATAAAAAAATTTAGATATACCAATACCTTGTTGAGATCAAATCTTAGCATACAAAAATGTTATTTAGATCAAATCCCGTTAACAAAAATGTTTTTGTCTATCTAATGACCAAAAATTACTTGAAATTTTTCAAATCAATATAATAGGATTAACTTTATTAGTAATATATATATATATATATATATATATATATATATATTGTAAAATGTAATGTTATT
>OVBJ01003946.1:0-10278 GCA_900406535.1 Noccaea bulbosa | reverse complement strand
TCGTCAAGTTTTTGTTCACACGCACTTTTAGAACAAGTCCCGCGCGTAGCGCGGGATACCACCTAGTTTCAATATGATTATCCGCTTTTCGTGGTTTTGAAGTCTCTCTAGCTTATCGTATCTAATTATCTCACCCAAAGTTAAATAAAATTCTTTGCATGAGAAACCCGAACAAAAAACAAAATATCTTTAATTCCCAAGATATATTCAAAAAATTTGCAGACGAAGCCCCGACACTTGTGACTATAAGTAATACGATCCCTCGCACTCTTCAGATCACACCGATTTTAGGGTTCTCTCAATCCTTGTTTCATCGGAATCCGGAACCGATCTCGTACTTCCTCTCTCTCTCTCTCTCTCTCTCTCTCTCTAATCGAATTTTTTCGTTTCTCGGTTGATTGATTAGTTTTCGAAATCGGCAGGTTTGTGATCTCAGAAATGGCGACAAGCGACAAACAAGCCAGCCCAAAGCCTCCACCTTCGCCTTCACCTCTCCGCAATTCCAAGTTTTTTCAGGTGAAATTTTACATTTTTTTTTTGTGGAGATTCGAGGTTTTTGATTTCGATTCGTCGATACCCATTTTTTTTTATATCTGACCGTTACTGTTAAGTTTCATGAATCTAATTTTTCATGTGTTGCTTTTATCTGATTTGAAGGTGAATCTCGTGTTCTGATCCTTCTTGTTATGTCGGATCACTTGTGATTGTGATCTTATTTAGTTTTGATGAAAGAAATTGGATCTTGTTTGATGAGTCTGTTTCCATCTGTTCTCGTTGGCATTATATAGAATCAAAATGATTTCTAGGTTACTTAGATCTGACCTGTGAGAAGAAGACTCTGTGGCCTATCGACATACATTTTTGCTCTGTGAGAGAGCTTTGTTATGTTTAATTGAAGTGTACTTTGTTCTGATCTTGTATGTTGTGTGGCTTCCTCGTCTTCTTGACTACGATCTAGTGTCTATAGTAGAGGTTTTTGATTTGTTGTTTGGTGTCTCATTTTGTATAGTCGAATATGAGGATCTTGATCTCAGGAGGAGCTGGATTCATTGGCTCTCACCTTGTTGATAAGCTCATGGAGAACGAAAAGAATGAGGTTTGTATTATAACAACGCCTTAATCCTATACACAATAGTTTGATCATTTACTTACTGATGGTTTATTTCTATTTCCCTCTCAGGTGGTTGTGGCTGATAACTATTTCACTGGTTCAAAGGACAACCTCAAGAAATGGATTGGTCATCCGAGGTTTGAGCTTATCCGTCACGGTATGCTCTTGAAACTCTCTCTCTCTAGCTTTGTTGCTGTTGCTATCGAGAAGATCAACGTCGTCCTCATTTTTGTATTGGTTTTTGGGTTTTTAAATAGATGTCACGGAGCCGCTGTTGATTGAGGTTGATCAAATTTACCATCTCGCATGTCCTGCATCTCCCATTTTCTACAAGTACAACCCTGTGAAGACGATCAAGACCAATGTGATCGGTACACTCAACATGCTAGGTCTTGCCAAGCGTGTGGGAGCAAGGTTTTGGGACATAGTCTCCACTTTATTCCCTTTAGTTTCGTTACTCGGGTTATGTCTACCAAATTACTTTATTTCTGAACAGGATTTTGCTCACCTCAACCTCGGAGGTGTATGGAGATCCTCTCATCCATCCCCAGCCTGAGAGCTATTGGGGAAATGTCAACCCAATTGGTAGGCTCATAAGCCTTGACCACCTGTACCTGTTAATCTATATCTGACATAATGTGTGTCAATTCATAGTCTTTATAAGTTGGGTTATATTATAAAAGGGGTTAGGAGCTGTTATGATGAAGGCAAGCGTGTGGCTGAGACCTTGATGTTTGACTACCACAGGCAGCACGGAATTGGTCAGTTGTATTTTCCTGGAGGCTCTCGTTTCAACAAGTTTCTCTCATGCTATTTTGTGACTGACATTGTGTTTGTTTGTTTTTTTGTAGAGATCCGCATTGCCAGAATCTTCAACACGTACGGTCCACGCATGAACATAGATGATGGGCGTGTTGTAAGCAACTTCATCGCTCAAGCACTCCGGTGAGCCGCTTTGGTCAATCCATTTCTGATTGGTTATTCGTTTCTTGCTCTTATTCTTGGCATGGATATGTAGGGGTGAGGCGTTGACTGTTCAGAAACCGGGGACGCAGACCCGCAGTTTCTGCTATGTATCTGACATGGTTGATGGACTTATGCGCCTCATGGAAGGTGATGACACTGGTCCCATCAACATCGGTAACCCAGGTAAGCCCCTTAACATTCCTCCGTTAGAAGTAGAACCAAACACAAACCAAACATTCTCTTGAGCCAATGCTTTGTGTGTGTTTGAATCTTTGCTTTCTCAGGTGAGTTCACAATGGTGGAACTGGCTGAGACAGTGAAGGAGGTGAGAATGTTGATGATTATGAGTATGTGGTTTTCGATTTTGTGTGTGTTCTTGTAGTGATATGTTGGTCTTGGTTTCAGCTGATAAACCCGAGCATAGAGATAAAGATGGTAGAGAACACACCGGATGATCCAAGACAGAGGAAGCCGGACATCACAAAGGCTAAAGAAGTGTTGGGATGGGAGCCGAAGGTGAAGCTCCGTGAAGGCCTTCCTCTTATGGAAGAAGACTTCAGGCAAAGGCTTGGAGTTGCCAAGAACTAAAAGCAAAAAAACGTGAAGGCACCTATATAAGTCAATTCCACTTTTCAGTTTTCCATGGTGCAGGTTGTTTGTTCCATATATACAGTATGTTTCTACTTTCTATAGTCGACATTGTTGGTAGAGAAAAAAAATAAAGGTTATGAGAGACGAAAGCAATTTCATTAAAGGAAAAAAAGTGTACTTTCTTGCTATTGTGTTCGCTGCTACTATGAAGCGATTTTTCATATATCAGAATTTAGGTTCACAAACATGTCTTTAGTCTTTTATCTCGTTCCTCTTTTGTTCGTAAAGAACAACTTCGAAATGTAACAAGTCATCAAAGCTAAGCCCAAAGTTCATTGTGCCCACAGCCTTAAACACTAAAGACTAAAGACTAAAGACAGCTGAGGTTAGGAACCAAAGTGTTATTGGAGCATATGTTAAGATTTTATTGGGAGGGAGACATAGGCCTTGTGGAGATGTGCACTCACGTGGAGTGAACAATATAAAACCGCATAAAATCCATTTCCAAACATTCGGAAGAAGATACACTGATAAGTTTCAGACAAAGAATTGCAAAAGTCAAAGAAACAAAAAGAGAATCAAAGAGTATACAGAATGCTCTTTCTTTGTTATTGTTATTGAACATGATTGAACATGCTTAGAAGCTGAAACATCAAACATCTTCGTTAGAAATGTGCATCTCAGCTTCTCCATTTTGCTTCTGTAAATCACCTGAAATACAAAACATGTTGTAATATAAAGGATTTGGCTGCCACTTTAAGCAGAGTAAATAGCAAACCAATGCTATTATTATCTGATACCATATTTCTCAACCCAAAAGAACAGAAAGAAATCAATATTGGACAATCATGAAACTTGGCAACAAGCCAGATAGACATTTCTAGGCAATCTGAAAGCAAACTTACATCTCTGACTATGAACAAACAAATCAAAATTTCATGGGATTCTCTGAAAATTTTGATTTGGGTTAATCATTAGTTTCCAATAACACCATCGTGATACGAACAATCATCCAATAATAATAAAAAATCCTAGAAATCTCAAGGATCATTCCGTTATATTGATTCTAAATCCTCTTAAAATCGAGAACATATCTCAAACGACGAATTACCAACAAAATCCAAATTGCGAGACTATCAAAATTTTAATCAAAGTTCTGGTCGTTACCTTCTGTGCTGCTGGACAAACTTGGAGTTTTTAGCATCTTCCTCTGCATAACATCACCGTTAATGGAATTTAGGATTTTTCCCCAATCAAAATTTAACTCCATATACAATACCCATCAGATGAACATAAAATCCGATCTAAATCAATAAAGAAGGGGAGAAATCTGGACATTACCAGTGAGTCCGGCGGTTAACTTGGTGATGAGGACGCCGGTGACGGCGAATCCGGTGAGGAATGGCCAGCAACGTTTCCATTCCCTCTTGAAGAACACCGGCCATGGATCGAACAGCCTCATTTCACTTTCTCTCTCTTAACTTCTGTTGTTGCCTACTGAGACTACTTCTTGTCAGATAGAGAGACCAAACCTGAACCAGTTTTGGTTCTATAAAGACTCCTTTTTATTGTGGGCTTGTAGCCCTAAACTGGCCCATACCAAGTTTTGAACACAAGGGTATTTCAGTCTTTTGACAACTGTTGACCCGATTCTTCGAATATTAGTGATGATCACAATTTGAAGTCGGTTTAAACAAACGGTCTCTAGCGTGAAGTGGCTGATACAAGTTGTGAATGGTAATTGAAATGACTTTACATTTGAAAATTTGAAATCTGATATAAGTTGGCACACAATGGGTTAAAAACGATGCTTTCTTATTGTAATATTCAGGATTAAATAAGAAAGGTTTTAAATAACCAACAACAACAGATAAAAAAAATTACCAAAAATTACGAGCGAGTATACTCTTTTTTCAGACATTATCAAACTATTCAGCCAACGTGTTTCCTCCACGGCAACGTACGACTGTCTTGGCTGAGTATATCATAACACTGTTGCATCAGTTGCTTAAATAGACAATATCATTATTGGCTTTGCCTTTTGTTCTAAAGAAGAATTCGAAGAGTTCTAGAAAATATAGAATTCACAAATTTAATATTTAATAATAATTTCAAATTTACAAGATCAAAGGAATGCTATATTTTCTCTCTCATGTTTCTTTATGATGTCCCGAAACATAAATTGAACCACTCCTCCGACTAAAGATCAATACCAAAAGCAGAAACACATCATCACCACAAAACAAAGGCTTCTTTGCACATACTACCTTGCGCTCGGCACATCCATGGTGTCAATGCTTACTTCAGAGGAACTTTGAGAGTCCTTGTCTTGAATCTTATTTTGCATCGAGATTTCAGAAGCCAGACACTCTCTTAGCTCGATAACAACTTGGAACATGTTTGGTCGTTTGTCTGAAGAAGGGTTTGCACACAACATAGCCAGTTCAAGAGCTCTCCACACAGAACGAGAGTTGTAATCACCATGAAGGTTAGGATCCATGATTTTGGTAATATCTCCTCTGTTTAGCATAAACGCTGTCCAGTCCGCTATGTGTGACTGTTCGCGAGTTTGATCAAGCACGCGTTGGTTGGTGATTATCTCCAATAACACAATCCCGAAACTATAGACATCGCTCATTTCCGCCAACCGACCTGTTCTGTAATATCTAGCAATGCAAAAACATGGAGTTAGTACATGTGTATTCATTTAAATCGACGGAGAACATGTCCACACAAAATCACTAACGTTTAAAGTGCAGTAATATTAGATAATATAAATTACTAACGTTTAAAGTGCAGTAATAATAATACTTACTCAGGATCAAGATATCCAGGAGTACCAGCAACAGCAGTCGAAATGTGAGATTCATCTCCGAGTTGGGAAGATCTTGAAAGCCCGAAATCCGCAATTTTGGCGGTGAATCGATCGTCCAACAATATATTTGTACTTTTAACATCTCTATGCACCATCGATGGTCGACATCCAATATGTAAGTATTCTAGTCCTATAAATATTAGAAAGAGAATGCCTTTTTTACCTCTTTATGATCTCTACAAACTGTAATAGAAATTTTAATATTTTTTTTTAAAACAAAATATATCCAATCATTCCAGAATTTCGAAACTAAACCTTCGTCATTATAACAAGTTTATTAAATTGGCTGGTAAGGCTGGTGACTTAGAGTGAAGCACATATTAAATAGTAAATGTTAATTAAATTTTTTAAATGAGAAGGATAAAAAATGAAAATTGGGTTTAATTTTAATGTAATAATAAAAATGATAAGTACCGGAAAGATAAGTTTATATTTTCTTGGTAAAAACATTAACTATATATATATGAATGAAACATTATCCCTTAGTTCTATTGTTCTATTTCCTCTTTCCCATTTCAAGATGTTCTCCGTTTTTATCATTTTGATGTTTGGACACCATATAAGAGTTACCATTTATATTTGAATCATTGATGTCCATTGATCACATGAAATGTTTTCTTATAAGAAAAACAAGTGAATAATGCTTTGTGAGATAGTTCGAACCTTGTGCAGCATCGACGGCTATTTGTAGACGAGTACTCCACTTCAGAACAGAGCTACCATGTTTTCCTATAGTAGAATATTGTCAAATCAGCTAAAAATACTCCTTTTCTGTTATAATATCAGCTAAATATATATGTTAAAGTTATATGTATGATAGTCTTTTCACCTGACAAATGATATTTTAAGTCTTTATTGGACATGTATTCGTAGATGAGAGCCAAGTGATCTCGTTCATCGCAATATCCTACAAGGCTTACCAAGTTTATGTGGTGAACTCTCAACAGAAGATCGACCTGTAAACAATTTAACAATGAACATCCACATGAAATACATTGGTTTTAACATATATATAGTCTTATAAAACAATTTTTACCTCTGCCTTGAACTCTTTATAGCCTTGTGTTGACGATTGAGAAAGTATTTTAACTGCTACTTGTTGTGAACCATTTATATCACCATGATAAACAATACCAAACCCTCCTTCACCAAGTGGTCTTTCCCAGTTTTTTGTCATTTCCATTACCTCTGAAAACGTAAATGTTTTCCTTTTTGTCTTGATCAAGATTTCAGATACATTAGTTGAAGTACCATTTGAAAGTGGCTTAATTGATGATGGTGGTAGATCTGTAGATATAGAGACCAAAATTTAGTACAAGAATAATCTAAACATCATGATATGAGTTTCGGCGAATACCTTCTGAACTAGATGATTATTTCTTCTTAGACACAAAGAAGAGAACTAGTACCACTACAATTACCACGACCGCAACTGAAGAAACTAATGCAACAGTTTTTACTGGAAATTTCTTCTTTGTGACACATGAACCAGATATACAATGATGCTCCCCATCAACACTACAAAGAAGAAATTATTGACCTTTAAGGATTATGAGTGTGTGTGGAGAAGGAGAATTTTGTGGATGGAGTAACTTCTTACGTTAACTCCAGTCCTTCTTTTTCTCTATCTAGAAGTGCTTGTGGGATGGAATCTTCCAAGTTGTTCTTGCTCAAGTTTCTGTTCAAGAGGTATATCATACAAATATAGGTGAAAATGATCCTAATTAAGGAATACGTACTATGANTTAAAAATTTTTTTTTTTTTTTTTTTTTTTTTTTGGTAAAGAGAAACTTACATGAACACCAAATATTTCATATGAGCTAGAAATCCAGGAACTTCTCCAGTCAGATTGTTATTTGACAAGTCCCTGAAGTTGTAAGAATCAAGTCAATGACATGTATAGATTTCTTGTCTTTCAAGTAAGAGTTATCATCACTTACAACTTCTCAAGATGGGTAAGATTTTGAACAGAAGATGCTATGGTTCCCTTTAACCCATTGGAAGATAAGTTTCTGTTTGCAGACGAAGAGAAAAACAAGTGTAATTTAGATAGAAAATGTTTTCTAAGAATTCTAAAAATATTGTGCTATATAAAGATCTCACAAATAAGTGATTCTTGGTGGTGTAGATGTATCTGTGCTGGTGCAATTTAGATTGTCCCATGAAAACTTCTGGGGGACGCATGGATCTCCTTGCCATGTGATTCTATTCAATCCATATATGGCTTTGATTTTTCTGATAGAAACAACTGTCAGAGTACAACAAAAATATGTCATATTTAGCATAAGAGATGTTTCCAAAACTTATATATATGAAAACTTGCTTTGGTACTTTCTAACGTACCATCATTCTCATCCGTTTCCAACTGTGGAAGTTTGATCACTGTGTAAATTTCAATGGCATTAAGAAGAGGTGGGAGAGTAGAGTTATTAGTTCTTCTCAGCTCTACGTTGCATTCTCCACCTTTGCAAATAAGTGGTGTTGTGGAGTACATTGTCGTCGTCTTCAGATACTTAGGGCTAATCGCTTTCTTAAACTCTTCCCCATTCCAAAAAATATCAAACTCTCTAGACTCATTGGCACGTAATGATTGGAGTTCAGAGAAGTGGAGGTACACGTAAACTTCATCATCAGGTAAATCAAGCTCCTCTGTAATATTAAACGGTGCACTACCATTCGCAGGTATCGAGGCGGTCTTGAGCACATTTTGCGGCACAAGAAACCCATTAGAGTTGTTCGCTTCGAAGGTGGTGGAAATTTGCTTCCACTCTGGCACAAACTTTGGCTCCCATATTCTATCGTTGACGTCATTTGGGTACCTGTGATTCATAAATTTTTGCATGTGTTATTACGTATTAACCATGCAAAACCAAATAAGTAAAAAAAAAAACAAAAAGCTTATAAAAATCATCTTAAAGCGACTTACGATAGAATGGTATCTGTATTGCTGAGATAGTATCGCTTGAGAGACCTCAACGAACCTGATTCAGTGATGTAAAGATCATTTGGTAGCGGCCTTAGTTCCACGGATGAAATCATCGGGTCCGTCGTGCCGGTCTTAACAAGACACAAATCTAAGGAATTTGTTCTTGGAATGTATATGATCTCCTCGGTTTGACCGCTTATATTGTTTTCCAGGTCTATTGTTACCCAAAAGTTAGGACCTATGTATAAGTCAAACTTAGGAGTACTATTACGACCATCGTAATTCCCATATAGAGATGTAACTCTCATCAGATAGTTTGTCCCTTGCTTCACATTAAGATTGTGACAGTTTCGTATTCCATCTGGAAAGTATCGCAGCGTTACGTATGACTTTAGGGTCTTGGGTAGACTTGCATCAATTTTCCCAATCTTTCCACTTTGGATGAAGTCTGCGTCTGATGAAAACCGTAGTCCTGTATCTGGCTCGGTATATGGTGACGCTTCACTCGGGGATAAACCGCAGTCCAAACTGATGAAGCCTATTAAGATATCCAAGAGATCATTTCACCAAAAGTAAAATTGTTACTAGATTTGTGGTTATATAGCCTAATTTCCTATTTTCTAAATAGTCCAGAAAGAAGGAATTATGGAATCTTATTTTTTTTTCACAATTTCATGTAGTTAGAACCCTTCCATCGTTCAAATACATTTCCTTCCTCTAACCACACAACGCTTTGATTAAAAAAAAAAAAAAAAAAAAAAAAAAAAAAAAAAAAAAAAACACACAACACCGTCCACGATTCTATTTAAACTAGAAACGTTTCCAACTATGCCAATCTACCATGATTTCTTCGATTTTCTTTTGTTATAATGATGCAAGATAACCATTGTTGTGCTAAAAGTGACAAGTTTTCTATTTTTTATTTTATTTTTGCTTTCATGCATTATTTGGATTTTAGTCAGATGGTTGTTAGAAATGCAAATGAATATCATCACAAGTGTACATGTACCTTCTTGATCTTCAGCTTGAGCAAGGCTACTAATTGCGAATATTACAGTAAGTGCGACAAACAAGATCCCATGGGGGCTCTCCATATGCGCTTATACTTTCCAAGCAAAATCAAGAAACTCAATGTTCTGAACCATAAATGAAGTTTGTATAAGCAATGGAGCCACACTATACCTATAGACATTTCAAAGCAAAATACCCAGTCAAGAGTCAAGACAATCCTCTTAGAACGTGAGGACATGTCATGAAGTTTAATTGACGAATGAGCGAAATTATACATTGGGAAACACATTTTTTATTGGTAATTTTTCTTTTTCAGAAAATGTTCAACTTTTCTTGATTATTTAAAAAAACCTACTACTATAAGATAATAAATTTCTCCGGTCCCAACTTGGGCCGGTGTAAAAATAAAAAATATACGATAAGATGATAAGATAATAATATTTTAAAAATTCCTAAGTAAAAATATGGTCCCAATAATAAGTTAAAGTAATAATTATATATAACTATACATATATATACCTAATAAAATTTATTAAACTATGAATTTAAGTTTATCTCTAACTTTTTATTATAAAGAAAACTCATAATGCAATTTCTATACGTATATCTAAAATTGTTAAATATGTTCTAAACACATTATTTATTTGTTTTATGTTTAAATACAATCAAAAGTATCATTGTACTATTTTCACATTCATTATCAATATTAGTAACTATACTTTTTCTAAACTTTTAACTTTTATTATATGTATCAAATTTTATATAAATATTTTAAGCTAATAATATATGTTTTCTTA
>OVBJ01003945.1:0-10281 GCA_900406535.1 Noccaea bulbosa | reverse complement strand
GACTTATTTAGGGTTCATTGTTAGGGTTAATGAATTAGTGTTTAGGGCTTATAATTCCTCCATTAGGGTTTAGAGTATATGGTTTAATTGCTTGTGTTTAAGGTTTTGGGATTAGAGTTTAGGGTTTAGGGTTTAGTATTTGTGTTTAGGGTTTTAGTGTTTACTGTGTATTGTGATATAGTAATCATATTATGTACCAAGCAAATAAAACGCTTATTGTGATATATTTTGTTAGCATTTTACGTTCAAAAAGAGTTACAGACGGTAATATGTTTGTTGTACACGTATATAGTGTTAACGACCTGCAATATTGATGTTACTGTTCCACTTTTATTGTTGCAGCGATAATTGCTCATTGTTTGGGTTGATGTTATGTTTCCCGGGTGAATTTAGTGCATCCACTTGCTTCGAATTTAAACTGGTAACTTAGTTGTTACGGAGTACTGAGTCTGTCCCAATTGAGTAGAAGGACCAGTCCATAATTTTGTAGGAGAGAGATCTAATAATGAATTTACTTTACCTCACACCCAAATATAGAAAACACATCACCCGGAAAACAAATTATCCCATAAAATAATCAGGTGTGAGGGAATAAGGAGGCTTTACGGTGTGATTGGATTCGGATGTGATGTGATTGAAAATAGTAAATTAGTCATCAAACAGAGACACATTTGTTCCCTTCCATCCACAGCCGCCACAACACTGTCCGAAACCCACGCGCTTCTCGAGCACGCGTGATATTCATGTCCCGTGTTTGGATGATGTAATATACGCGTCGCACACTTCCCTTTCTGTCCGGACTTTTGTTTTNTTTTTTTTTTTTTTTTTTTTTTTTTTTTATTGGTTTTTTTTTTTTTTTTTTTAAATCATTGAATAACGATGAGTTTTCATAGAATTTGAAGAGAACATATACCATACGGACCACACCATACGATACCGAAGAACTCTAGATTTGTTTTCTTCTAATTTTCGTCTAACTAATTAAATGACATCACACAAAAAAAACTAATTGAAAAGCATTAAAATCGAACTAAAGGTCGAATTTCTTCCAATTAATATTCATTAGAAAGTATACTTATAAGTTATACTGTAACTTATAACATCCATTAATTAATTAATAATGGTGTTTCTTTTTAACAAAAAATGGCGTTGGACCCTTGGCAAAGCAAAAATCTCGGTGGAGATTGTCACCAACACCTCTTAATGGCTCAATCAACACCCCATTTGAACAATGTAGTTGAGTATTCGTTATCTACATATACACATAAAAAGAACCTTAGAAAAAAAATCATCAATACCACATTAGGGATCACCGGATAAAATGGTGTGGTTGGGTTCGTGAAAAGTAGTTGCAAAGAATTTAAACATGGTTGCAATTAGAAAAGTGATTATTAAGGGAGCACATGTACATTCTAGATGAAGATTGTTGAGCAATCACAGTTCCTAACTCGAGTGACAGTTGAAATCTTCACTTAAAAAACTGTTTTACGCACCTAGAAAATGTAATACTTTTGGATGTTGAGAATGAGATTCGTCGAAAGAATAAGAATAAGAGGACTTACAGCTCACGACAACTACACCTAATTATATATGCGACAGGTCAATTAGGTATGATTCTTTTTTTTCTTAGCTGAATCTTAAACACGTTTTTGTTGCCTACCAAATCGTCTCAACTTCAAACCCACAACTTTAAACAGATAGCAAAGTTTAACTTCTTAAAAAATAAAACAACTTTTTTTCTTTGGTGAGCCTGTAACCAAAGCATAAATATTTTTGCGTGCTTCAAAAATAGTCGTTACTTTTCTTAACATATCCTCTAAAACGAATCACAAGTTTTGGATTTTAGAAGATCAAGTACAGAAACTTAGCATCATGCATATAAACAAAACACATAAAGATGCGAACAAGTAAGTGATTCGGTGAAGACACATGAGAAAAACCTAAACTCTAAAATATGTATGTATATATATATATCTTCAGATACAGGAATTCAGAGAGTACAGAAGATCGTTCTTTTTATTTTTTTTCATTTTTCTTGTTCAAAAAGGAGAATGGTTTTCAGTAATTGAGTAAGAGAGAGACAAAAAGAAGAAGAGTGTAAACCAAGACAGTGGGTTGGTTCGTTCACGTCCTTCACAAAAAGCAACATCATCTCATCAGTCATCACCATTGGGTTATTACTCTCGGCCTTGATTATATGGATTTTCCTGTAAAACACACACAGAGATCTCAGCATCCAGAAGCTTAACTCTTTGAACAGAAGAGAAGAAAAAAAGAAGAAGAGGAGAAGGAGAAAGAGAAAGAGCAATAACCGGGTGGTAAGGAGGAGGAGGCATGTAAACAACAGGCGGCCTAGGCTGACCATGCATCATCATTTGCTGATTTTGCATCATCTGCGGCTGCTGCTGCGGGTACTACAAACAACATCCCAATTCCATCCACCATTATTATACTTCTTCGTTTCTTATTTGTGTTCAGCGATTATAAAAAGGTTTGTGTTAGTGACAAATGACAAACCTGATGTTGCGCATTTGGAGGATAATAGGTTTGAGGATGGTGATACATGATCTGCTGTTGCTGGCCAGGATACTGCGGTTGAATCTGCCATTTTTTTTTGCATGTGGGAGAGTTTTAGGGACAGATTTCCTTTTTGTGAGTAGATTTAGGCTGTATACAAAACACAAACAACTTACTCCGTAACCAACAGGCATTCCAGGCATCTGCTGAACAGGACCAGCAGGGTAGTAGAATGACGAATCCGCGATTGGAGACTGAGGCCGCGCCACAGCTGGTTGCGATGGTTTGAAACTCTTTGCATTTGGATTGAGTTTGAATTCCTGACCACACCAACCCAACGACTCGTGTGATTAGTGAAAAAAAAAAACAGAAACACACACGATTTAACACTTTATCAAACAAAAAAAGACCTTTGCATTCGGATTTAGAGTGGACTTTTCTGATGAGGACAAAGAACCAATTGACGAGCTTGGTGATAGTCCAGGACGACCTGATGATGTAGGAGCTGGACGGCTCCCTGAACTTCTAGAAGCCGACTGCCCAACAGGGCTTTCAGATTTTGTTTTACCAGAAACTTGACCGACTTGCCTTTCTCTCTCAGCAACAGCTTTCGACCCTGAGGTTGTACCACCACCAAGTTTTGCACTTTCTTTGATATCTGCATTCCAAAACACATATTTTACTTAACACTCCCGATCTACAAATTGGTTTCCTAAGTTTTATACAACACGTCACCACTTCTTGTGTACAAAAGCAACTTTTTCTAGATTCCATTTGGGATTAAAAGGGTCCACCATCAATGGAACATTATTGATCGCTACTAGATATAGTCAGTTGAGATAAACGTGAAAATAAAAACGATACACTGTCAGACTTCTATGGGAATCGATTGTTCAAACGGATCAACAAATATAGCAAAAAGTGTAAGGAAGTAGTAGCATATACCTCCATGACCAGAAACTGATTCCTGAGCTGACTGCGTTAGTACAAAAGGAAGCCAAAGAACCAATGTTAACTATAATAAGACAAGAATAAAACGCTAACCGCAATCAATGGAGTTGAACAACATGGAGTCGAAGTTACTCTGTTACTGTGAGAAACCTCTGGATTATTGTTGTTTCTTCGCTCACCCAGCTGGCTCTCACTGTTATGAAAAGAGAAACTCCCAAATGTGAGACAAGTCTTTTAGATAATTTTCCAGAGGATAAAGTCCACAGCCTAATGGCATAAAAGTGACCTGATACTGCTGCCCGGAGCAGGAAAATCTTTGGATAGGTGCCGAGTGTGATCATCAGATATCGAGCAGCTTTGATCTACATTTGGATTATTCCAAGAAGGCTGACTGTCCCCCTGAATGAAAATGGAGAGCAACATCAACAACTGTTCTGTAGAAACTACTATCAAAGAAGAACTCGAACCATACCCGTATTTCTTCACAGCCCTTGCCACTAGAAGAAGTTGGCTTCTGCCAACTGGAAGAAGCTGGCTTCTGGCCATCAGAAGTAGATGAACCACCAAAAGTCTGATCGTTGCAAGTATCCAGTAAATTGTCGTCCTCCTCATCAAACCCACTATCATCAAACCCATCAACTGGACGGACAGCTGAGTATTTAGTTTCCTCATCAATATCAAATTTCGCGTTAAGCTGAAGGCCTCTTTCCTGCAGCCATGAACGATTAGAAACTCGGACTTATAACAACAACATAAACGTAGGAACCAAGCTGCAACGAAAAAAAAATCACCTCTGCTACATGAAGATCACGGGTACTCTCACCCTCAATCTCTCTCGCAATCCTCAGGGCTTGCTCTTCCAGCCCTTTAGTTCTAGGACCTCTCTCAAGTTTTGTGGTGTAGAGTTCTTCATTGAAAGTGCTCTTTACTCCAAACAGTGACTCATTCGCCTGAAACTGATCCCACCCCCTACTGAGCATATTACAGTAAATAGCCATGTTATGAGCAGGGAAAGAAAAGCCAAAGAACTACACAAAGATGGCTCATAAGAGAGAAAGTTATAGAAAACGTAGTCTAACTAATCTTATGGACATTCACCAATGGCTCAACAGAGATATAGAAAGAGAATAGCTTTCCAGAAGAAAAATCTATTCACTCTAAACTCTAAAGTGCAAACACAAAAATAATATATTCACCCCCACCATTCTCTCGTCCAATATGTCCAGCTAAGAGACCGTGGTCAAAGGATCTAGCTGACAAATCTGCATATCACACATCCGACAAATAAATTTGACAAGAAATTCAAATATGTATATTGTACCTATTCCCAGGGTTATCAAACACATTCACCAACTCCTGTGGAACATCGTCATCAGGCACCCAGGGTTTCAGCTCTCTTCTCTGCTCAACACGACAAGACTGTGATATAGATGAGTCTGTCAACAGCTCCCCCAGCTTCTCACTCTGAACGGCATTTAACAAGCCGTCACTGGATACAGAGAGATCCTAGCACCAAAATCAATTATAAAAGGAAGGAAAATGTCAAATCTCAAAGTAATCTCACTGCCATGTAATGCATTGACATAAACATAAACAGAAAAAAGTTCCCCGTAGTTAATAAAAACAAACACACCTTAGCTATAACTTGCACAACTTCATCTGCCGGAATAATGAATGTCTTGGAAGGTGGCTTTTTGACAACCTCATAACGGGACTTAGGCCCTCTTAAAGTACCTTCTTTAATCAAGGATGCCATCTTTAGAATGATTCCTGGAGGTTTCAAGAAATTTATAAATGGCAAGAAATAGTAGTGTCTTTCCATGCTTTACATCTCTAAGGAAACAAAAAAATCTGATTCAGAGCCTCACCAAAATCCTTCTCTACATCAGCAGCATGAAAAATACCACTATACACCGATCCATTTTTTAGATGCACTTCCACAAGATGCCCAATCTTACATGTTGTGAGGTACACTAAACGATCACGCGAAGGCCTCTCCATGTTAACAGCTTCCCCACTGAATGCTGAATATATTATCAACACGCATGAGAACTCAGAATATGACGCCGCAGACATGTGACAAGAGTATCAACAGCTAACCTGTATTTGGTGTATTTGCGGGATGTGACTTTATAGACTGCGCTTTATTCGAAACACCCTCTCTTTCACCTCTTCTGTGTGAAAACCCATTGGATGAGGATTTCGGCTGATGACCAGGTATCATTGCAGCCTCAAACTGTTCAAACTAACAAGGAAAGGGAGGTAAAAGGGAAATTAGATAGTCTGATAAAAGGTTAGGTCTCAAAGAGCAATAAAAGGAAAATTAAGTTCCAATGTGAACTCTTGGTGCATCTAAATCCATGAATCGATCTAGTCACACAAAAGCACCACATATCATGTACATAAACAAGTGGTATGATGTTCTGCAGCTTCCCCAATAACAAGGTGAGGCACAAAGTATAACTAAGACGTGGAAGCTGAAACCGTAAAGAAAGTCAAACATCTTCAAACATGGGAGCACACAACAATGAGTATAAATACTATGTTACCACTAAATGATGATTTATAAGCCAGCCTAAGCTCCTAAATGTAGGAAGAGAAAATGTATAACCAGTCTGCTACTCTTCCATTGAAACCCATGATTACTATCTAACGGGAAAATACAATCATAGAATAGCAGAAAAGAGATGGCTTTGTGCATCATACATACTGATTGTTTGTGGATGAAATCAGGGGAAACAAATAAAGAGATAGTGTTGATATTAACGATCGTTCCGGACGGAAATATGGACAACCGTAGTGGAAACAAAATGAAAGAGTTTCAGCACAAAGAGACGCAAAACACAAAGGAAGGCATTGCAGTGAATCATTGATACAATCATCAGCAATTAAGAAAAAGGATCTCCAACGAATTCGAACTTGAACTACGTATTCCAGTAAAACAAACCCTAAATCGGCCACCTGAATCACCAAATTCCCAAAATCTGAACGCAGAAGCATAAAGAAGCAAAGAAAATAAATTGAAAATCCTGAGCTCAAACTTAAGAACATTATGCTTACCTCAACAAGCTAACCCGATAAGAAACCAACCCGCCTGCACAACGATAAACGAAATGCTCCGAAGGGGACGAGCTCGACAGTTTCCAACGCAGCGAGTTAGGGCTCCGAACAGAGCTAGAATTTACGCAGAGAGAGTGACGGTAAGCGATTCACCATGAATCTTAGAGCGCAAAAGATACCCGGCGACAATGATCGGAGCTGAGCAACACTTTGATTTCCGCGAGAAGCAAAATGATGAAAAGAAAGAACACAGCTACAAGAAACAGATCGTTGTACAGTATACGGCTTGATCAGCTATGGACAAGTGCAGGGTAAGCTAATAAGGTCTCTTCCTGTGGCCGTTTAGATTTGAGATGACTATTAACTGTCTTCGGCCCAACAACCAACAAACGTTATGGGCTCGAATTGGGTTAATTGGAAAAGTGATGGGTGTGTCAAGCCTTCAGTCTCCTCCAAATTACAACGTAGCTGGACATTGGACAAAACGCCTCATGGTGCTTATCTACCATCCCATACAGCACATCCATCCTTCAACGCCGCTGCTGCAGCAGCAGCACAATCATCTCAAATCCAGTTCCTCTTTTCCACCCGCAACAGCCTGGTGCAATGGCCAATTCGCACCGCATGGGACATGGGCTTGGTGGTAATGTTGGAGTCGGGGTCATGCCTACTCTCCTACTCTGTCTTAACTTGGTACTTATCAGCAATCACAGCTTGGTCATCAGAATTGGCCAGCAAAGTTCTGAACAAAAATCTAACATTTGTCTACTTATCTAATGGATTATAATAGCCGACAGCTAATGTTTTGATTCTCCATGTGTGGAACCGCCAAAACTCTATACATTGGAAACTCTATAAATTAATAAACTCGATAAACTAATAAACTCAATAATATAATAAATTTATCCGGTTCTAAGTTTGATCGGTGTAAAATATAGCACAAATTGATAAAATAATAAGATACTAGTTATTTAAGAAATATATGTAAGTATATAGTCTCATTAATATCATAACTTAATAATTTTCATAAATAAATCTTATATATACATAGATATAACATATGATAATATACTTAAATATAAGTATAGTATTATTTGTTTTTATTTACCTTTATATATATTTAGAACTTATCTCTAATTTTAGAATAAAATTTTAGAGAATATTATATTTTTTAAGAATATAATTTTTTTTTAATAAAAAAATTTAGTCAAATAACTCTGTAACTCTATAAATAAATAAAATATCAAAGTTCCAATTTTATTAATTTATAGAGTTTCTATTGTTTTTTTTTTTCTTCTAAAATGTTCCCGCTGTCAATAATTATCTATATATGCTTTGTCGATCTGCTTCCATACGGTATGTTGTGTCAAAGTATAGTCCCGTCCCTGCTTCTAGAACCTTTACTGTTGAGTATGTGTCAATTCGAATAACCCTACAATGCATGTGATAAAAGATTTCTGCTTGCTGCTAGTGTTTTCCATTGTTAATTTCTGTAAGTAGGAAACAATCGAGAGATTTGTTTGGCTGTTGAATGTTCTTCTTTAAGTTATGTGTCTCCAGTCTCCCCGCTCCATTTCTTCACATTCCTTATTAAAAATTTAATTCTTGATAGAGAGAATCATTAGTTGTTGAGCTTGACATAACTTTCATCTAGCGCCTTTAGAGCTTGTTGAAGCTAAACTTATATATAGGTTTTGATTAGCTCCTTGATTACTTTTGTTTATTAGGTATCATCGCACACTATGTCATCATAACAACCGAATCTAATTGATGGTTTTGTTGACATATTTAGAGAGCTAAATACTTACTTTTGGGAGGTGGGTCTAAACAAGGGGCCAGGAACTTGTTTGCTTAGAGCCTACTTTGTACGGACTTTGCTTGTTCCTCTGGTTTAATAGACCAAGACTTTAGTATCTCTTAAGTCCTACGTTGTTTTCGCCGCTGAGTTCACTGATCAAAATTAATAATAGCCGCTACAAAATAAAGCAAGGATTAGCTTGAGGTTCCTTAAAGTTAAAACTTTGTTAGAGGTTCTTATGAAAATGAAATTCTTACTGAAAATGGTTGAGGACAATTTTTAATAAAAGTTAATCTTGATTAAGACTGGCTATAGAGTAGAGGCTTAGGGGTTCATCAGTTAGATAATGCGCATGTAAGAGGGAGACTGATGGGCAATTTAATCATTCTTGACCCTATTATATATATATCTCAAAGAAACTTATAAGAAATTAAGAAGAATTGGCAATTTAAATTTTAACCGAACATTTATTTTATCTTATAAGTCAAAAGGCCCCATGATTTGCTTTGGGGATTCATAAGAATGACCCCAACTCCAACCACTTTTTGTTAAATTAAAAGCTTGTTTGTTGATAAGAATGACCCCCAACTCCAATCAAACATCTATAATATGTCGAGAGGTAAAATGTATATGTTAGAAATTGCTTCTTCCAACAATAAAAGGTTGGAAACGGTGTTTGTGATTGTCAACGTGACATGTCAAATCACAGATATATAGTGGAGTGACATGTCTAGACATCCATATACCAACACGTATGGTAAGTATATTTTTCCTTCTTCGATTGGGCTGTTGGAGCAAAAATACTAATATTGACGAAACGTATCTCTTGAAGAGCTGGACAGTGTGCTCTCTAGCTATTTGATTGAAAAGGAATCTGCTTTTGGTATTGCATGCACCAACTCAAAATTGTGATGTGATCGGAATCTTTTGTCTTTCTTTTGTCTATCATATCCACACATGCGTGGAAGTGGAATCCCTGCAACTGTTGTTTACTGTATGAATTCATTTTCTGTTTATTTTCCTCTCTTATTTTTTTTCTAGCTTATGAAATGCGTTATAAAAAAAAAAAAGAGCATTATAAACTATACGTGCCGCATGCTTATGTATTATTGGCATCATATTAATATTTGTATATTGAATTCTTCTCTTGAAAATAAATAAATTAAAATATGAGATAACTAAAAAGATTTTGCGGCTAAAAAGCCATTAATATTTATATTTATATCACCAAAAGTGCTTTCCGTTAGCAAACCGTATAAGTAATTAACTTTACATATCATAATTCATAACACATGTGGGCGACTAATTAAACTATACTAATTTTCTCTACGTTCCTATATCCCACAAAGCACATTACATCTTAATACTACTAGAAATTTAATCCGCGCAATACGCGGGATTAATACTATATCGAATTTTAAATTTTTATTATTTTAGTTTTAACTATAAGTATTTCTTTTAAATTTTAAAAATCATATTGTTATACTACTGATCTACAATATTTTTTCATATAGTTATTTTAATTTTGAAATTTGAAAAAGTAATGATTTTAACTATCGACTCTTATCCACACTATTATCTGATCATAAAATTATAAGTATATTTTGAATACTATTTTCTGATATATGAATTATCTTTACTCTATCTTATATACCTTGAATACTATTTTCCAATACATGAAATATTTTTATCTTTATTCGATCCTTACCTGTTATAACTCTATCATTTACACATAATGTTTCCGTATATATTTTTATATATAAGCAAATGAACAAAATTTTATACACAACTATGTAAATATATTTTATGTATNTATATTTAGTTATTATTATTTTATTTTAGATCTTCAAACACTAATTTTCTTTTTTTAATGAGAATTGTTAATTAAACATAAAAATGTAAAAATGTATTTTAAATGTAGAAACTTAAAAATTATTAAACAATTAAAAATAATT
>OVBJ01003944.1:0-10282 GCA_900406535.1 Noccaea bulbosa | reverse complement strand
TTTATTTTAAAGTTTTTAGTTCTAATTCTTCCAAAGATTCGACAATTATTTATATGATTTGTTAATATTTTTATGAATAGTTATTATCTTTCTAATATAAAAAATTGTTTTTTAGTGAACCTAAAACTTTTCAAAGTTCTTATTAACATCATCATGATCTATGTCCGCCTTATAACCACACTCAACCATCACTGTCTCATTCACTTTTTGAACGGTGCTGTTTTCCATGCATGTTTTTATAGTGTCTATAGTTTTTTCTCCAATATTTTAGAGTTTTCATATCATGTATCTCTACTTTTATCTTTTTTTGTTCACATATAATACAAAGTAACATATAGATTTTCAACCTAACTCAATACTATATATTTATTTTTCATCTTGAAAGTTTAAAAATAATGATTTCAGTTCGTAACACTATATTTAACATAAATATGTTTTGTATAACTCTATTACATTCTAAAAATTGTCATATGTATTTTTCATTGAAAAATGAGTTTTTTATTTCTATTATAAAACTTTTCAAATTTTTAATATTCAGTTACAAACAAATTTATAATTTTTATATCATTATTAATTTACAAACAAACTTATATTGTTTCATTTATCTTTATTATTTTAAACATATTAATTTATATATTTACTTGATTTATTAATTTTAGTTTTAATGCTTGTCATTTATCATTTATTATTTATTATCTTATTTTCTTTTATTTCACACTTTATAATTAATTATGGGGCCTACAATCTCTCTAAAATTAGGCTGATGTGGATAGCTTAAGAGGAGAGAGCAACTCTCTAATTTTTTTTTTTTTTTTTGGCAACGAGCAACTCTCTAATTATATATAAGATATATCTATAATTTTAATAACTTGAAAGTTAGGATGTGATATTTAATATTATACATTTAATTGTTAAGAATTTATTTACCTACTATCTTGACCGATAAATTTTTTATTGTTTAAATTATTTTATTTTCTTGAAGAAAATGTAACGTACCACTACACAAACACGCGGCTCCTATACTAATATTCTACAATCTCTTTCTTCTAGCAAGAACCAAATTAACAGCTCCATCTGAATCGAAACAACTAGTGAGAAGAGAAAGAGAAAAATAAAAATAAAACATTGATATTATATGTATAGTAGCAAAAATTAACAACCCAAAATACATGTCACTCCCTCGATTGGCCACTCTCAATAACTTGACCAGCAAGAAACGAAATGAAAAGGAAGAACAAAACATGGAGTAGAAGTACAGTTGTTTATTTATTTTTATTTTTATTTTTGAGGAGAGAAAGAAAAAGGAAATAATGATTTTGATAAAATTTTGACAATATTCAGTTACCATGTTCTAGATTTTTTCTATTCTCGTAGATGAATTCTACCGACGACATAAGACAATGTTATATGTAGAATACAAATTTTACGCATGGTAGAAGATAATGTTTTTCGTTAAGACATTATAATC
The DNA here is from genome assembly GCA_900406535.1 of Noccaea bulbosa. NCBI lineage: Eukaryota > Viridiplantae > Streptophyta > Magnoliopsida > Brassicales > Brassicaceae > Noccaea > Noccaea bulbosa. The sequence continues at coordinate 8,814 of OVBJ01003944.1, read as the reverse complement.
CATAGACCAAATAGTCTACCAAATTTATCGAATCATAAAGTATTTAGTAGAAAACATTCTACAGTTGGTAGATGTTAGAACGTAACAACCAGTATAAAACATATAATATTTTGAATTATAAAATTGATAAAATTAAAAATATTTTATTTACTGAATAATTTCTAAAAAAAAAAAAAAAAAAAAAAAATTATTCTCAACAGTCTTTTGATCATTGTTTTGAGTGAGGCTATTCGTATTCTTCAGGGTTTGGTAGAAAGAAAGAAAATTCTGATATCATAATAGCTCGCTATTTGATGGGTATTGCAAAAGGGAAATATTGTTGATGCTAGAAAAGCCCTGTGAAAAATGTGCTATGTTTGATGGTTGTTGCAAAGTTGGGTTTTGGTATGTTTCTAACAATGATTCAGGAGGAGATGTTAGTGTGAATTCTAGCTCCTTGGCTCTCATGTCTAAAAGCATATATTACCAAACCGAGGGCATGAGAAGGTTGGTCTAGGAAAAGAGTTTCATCAAAAGCTCCCCACTTTCATTAGTGTATTCCTTATAACATCTGCTTTGGCTGCATTGATCTAAGCTCTGCAGAATTGTGAAGATGAGCATGGCTTATGTCTTGTTAGTTCAAAACTCACTTGCAGGTGGCTCGTTTTCTACACCAGCTTATGATATCCGACTCTTTTATGTATCAGCTTTTTGCAAGTTTCCTCTTACATGGTGTTCTCTCGTAGATCACGAGCCTAGTTTGGTCTCGTATTTTACTTACTAGTATGATCAAGTGCCCCAGACGTTAAGTGGAAAAATCAGCTATGATTTATGAACTGTACGTACGTACGTGATTCTCTGTATTACTTACTAGTATGATCAAGTGTCCCAGAAGTTAAGACACTCATAGTGTTCGGATCAGATTTTTTTTTTTTTTTTAATTACTGTTCACAGTATCTTGACTAAGAATTGGGCAAAAGGCGCATCATGCTCTAGGATCAGACTTCACAAATTGGTTACCTGATTTTGCTCTACTTGTGAAGTCAAATTTTTTTTTTTTTTTGGTCCTCAAGAACTTCCTCCACTAACCCATTAACGAGATCTGAATTGCATTCAGTTATTCTAATTTTATATTTGAACTTCTTACCGTATAGTATAAATGTACAGACATCGTGACTCCTTCATCTAATTAACAATTCATATTTTTGTTTGCAGATAATGTAACTTATAATAACAGTAAAGAAGTTGACCTTCATTGCTTCGAAGTCCAAGAAACCTATTAAGAGCGCGCATGTGGACCACTTAATGGAGAAGGTGTAGTGTACTGGCCATGGCTACTACTGTTCATCTCAGCTCATCCTCCCTCTTCATCCAATCCAGAGGAAGAAGATACAACTCCCTATCCTCAGTCAACCATCTCCAAAAACGTACCGTTTTATCTCTCTCCGCTTCTCTCACCTCGCAAGGCAGAGGACACATGATTCCACCACCAGAGGGAAAAGGCAACGATCACAACTCCGGATTCGACTTCAAGTCGTATATGATCCGTAAAGCCGAATCCGTAAGCTCGGCTCTCGACGTTTCCGTACCGCTTTTGAAACCTCTCACGATCCAAGAGGCGGTGCGGTACTCATTGCTAGCGGGAGGGAAACGTGTAAGGCCTCTGCTCTGCATTGCCGCCTGCGAGCTCGTTGGCGGCAACGAGGCTACTGCCATGTCAGCGGCTTGCGCGGTAGAGATGATCCACGTGAGCTCTCTTATTCATGACGACCTTCCCTGTATGGACAATGCCGACCTCCGCCGAGGCAAGCCCACTAACCACAAGGTATGTTGTTAAACCAACATTAGTTGATGTTAACGCATGCTCACTAGTGTTGAACCAGTCTTTGCTTAAAACAAGGTATTTGGAGAAAACATGGCGGTTTTGGCGGGAGATGCACTGCTTGCTTTGGCGTTTGAGCACATGACGGTCGTGTCGAGTGGGTTGGTCGCTCCGGAGAGAACGGTACGTGCGGTAATTGAGCTGGCAAAAGCCATAGGGACAAAAGGGCTTGTGGCTGGACAAGTGATGGATCTAAAAAGCGAAGGACTGAATCCAGACGACGTCGGATTGGAGCGTCTAGAGTTCATACACCTCCACAAAACGGCAGCACTGTTGGAGGCAGCGGCGGTTTTAGGGGCTATAATGGGAGGAGGAACAGAAGAAGATACAGAGAAGCTTAGAAAGTATGCCAGATGTATTGGTCTACTGTTTCAGGTGGTTGATGATATTCTTGACGTGACGAGATCTACAGAGGAGTTGGGTAAGACTGCCGGAAAAGACGTTATCGCCGGAAAACTTACATATTCGAGGTTGATTGGTTTGGAGAAATCGAGGGAACTCGCGGAGAAACTGAGGAAAGAAGCACAGGAACAGCTTTTAGGGTTTGATTCAGATAAGGCGGCACCTCTAGTGGCCCTTGCTAGCTACATTGCCTCAAGAAACAATTGATTCTTTGCAGGCAATTAATGTGTCTCTTGAGTTAGATCTCTCGTTTTCTTATTTTCAAACGAAGATATTTTTCAGTTTCTTCTTTTATGTTCTTGTATTAGAAAATGAAATAAAAAGGTTAATTGCTTTCCAGGCTATATACTACTTCTTCTCCCATTTTCCCGCTTCTCACGTTACATGTTTATAATAAGAAAGTGGTATTGTGGATCTCCATTAAAGGATAGTCTGACATTGTCCCCGATTCCTAATCGAATATGAAATTCGTCTAGTGGTGTCTGGTGTGGACTGTGGAGTCTACTTCGAAATTCACGAGATACGTACCTATATCATACTTGTCTCTTTATTAGGAATTTTTTTTTTCTTTCTATAAATTTATATTTAATTACACTATATTAAAATAATAATATCTTTTGTCAAAAGAACCCCCAGAGAAGACTTTCTTTTTCTTTTTTGTCAAAAGTAAAGACTTTCTTGTGCCTGTATAGTATTTTGTTTTGTCAAAAAACCCCCAGGAAACATAGTAAAGACTTTATTTTTCTTTTTGGTCAAAAGTAAAAGACTTTTTTGTGTCTATATTTTAGTGGCTAATCAGTGTCAACAAATGGAAGCATGTTTTGGTCATAAAACTCTCACAGTGTCCCTCTCTGTCTTAACACCAACCTCTCCCCTCTTTCATCGCCGTTTGCTACAAAACAATACTCTTTCCTCCAAGAAACACAAAAAAACAAAAAAATGTTAAAATCTATGATTCTGGTCGACATTAAAACATAAGATCCCTTTAGATACATAGATCCGTTGATGGTGCCGGTTTAGAAGCTGGACAACTTCTCATGGATAACTTGACATAAATAAAAGAGAATTAGATAATATAATATGTGGCAACAGCACTAATAGAGACTTGCATGTGGGCATCTTAAATGCGACCACCTTTACATGTGTAGTGAAACTTTTAGACTAGTTTTCTTTTAACAGTAAGAGAGCGGATGAAATAGAAATCAAACGTAGAACACAGAAATTCAACCAAAACAGGGTATTAATATTTTCCTTGTCTGTATCGCTATGGAGGCAACAAGAATGGGATTTAGACTGAGAAATACTCCTCAAATCAATCAAAACCCTTTCTGTCTTAAAACCAATCTTTGTCTTTTTCCTAGGCGTTTGCTTCAAAACCACATTTTTTCTCGAAAACCCGCAAAACAACGCTTCTTGTTCTGTGTTAAGGCTACTACTGAGAGTAGTGGTGATCTTGAGAGCACTCGTCCCTTGATCCAGTTTTCTCCCTCTTACTGGGGTGATCATTTCCTCTCTGTTCCCTTCGACGAATCTGTAAGTAGTACACTAACTAGACGTGTTTCATAGTCAGTCCTGTTGCAGAAGTACAAGATTTGTTATTGTATCTTCTCAGGAATTCAATGCGCTTGATCGAGAGATTGAATCAGTGATGAAGCCGCTAGTGAGAGACATGCTCATGTCTTGTCACAGCGGAGATAAGGAGAAGATTCGGCTGATCCACTTGCTAGTCAACCTCGGTATCTCGTTTCACTTTGAAAACGAGATCGATGAGATCCTTAGCAAGGCTTTCATGAAGTTGGACAGCTTAATTGCTGAAAGCAAAGATGATTTGGAAACAATCTCAATCATGTTTGAGGTTTTTCGACTACGCGGTCACTATATGTCTTGCGGTATTTATAACAGTTTACTTGATTCACAAGTCACAACAAGTCACAACAACATGACATATCTATGTTTCGTACAGATGCCTTTGAAAGATTTAAAGGTGATGATGGTAAGTTGAAGGTAAGTCTAGCCGAGGATGTTAAGGGAATGTTGCAGTTATACGAAGCAGCACATCTCGGGACAACCTCTGAAAACATAATGGAGGATTTTCTTACTTTAGCGAGGAATCAATTGGAGTCTTTGGCCGTCCAAGAAGCGAGCAGTAATCCCAATCTCTCTAGACATATTCGTAATGCGCTGTATAGAGCTCGATATCAGAACATGGAAATACTATCCATAAGAGAGTACATTTCCTTCTACGGTCAAGAAGAAGAGCACGGCCAGATGCTACTCAAGTTTGCGAAGCTCAGCTTCAACTTTTGTCAGATGCATTACATCCAAGAGCTTAAACACCTCACCAAGTACCACATTTGTTCACGATGTGTAAATTACAAGTGATCGCTTCTGTCTTGACTTCTTGCTTTTTACATTTCAAGTGTTATATATATAATTGCAGATGGTGGAAAGATTTGGATCTTGCATCTAAGCTACCTTACATGAGGGATAGGCTTGTGGAGACTTTTATCTCGGCGCTTATAGTTTACTTTGAGCCAAAATATTCACGAGGAAGAATTATATTCACTAAACTCCTCATTGTCGGGGTTGGAATGGATGATACATGCGATGCATTTGGAACTCTTCCAGAAGTTGAGAGTTTCATTGCATCTTTACAAAGGTATATTCTACTATTCAATTAGCTTTAAATTACAATATCTTCATTAATAAATATGAATAATTCGACATGCATTTTGTTCAGATGGGAACTTGGTGCTGCTGATGAACTTCCAAGCCATATAAAAGTGGCGGTCCAAAGTATGTTGGAAACCGTGGAAAAGATTGAAAAAGAAATGAAGCCACGAGGAAGATTGGATAGTGTAAAGCTAATGGTAGAGGAGGTGAAAACCCTTGGGAGGGGTTACCTAGACTTAGCCAAATGGGCACGTATAGGTCACGTGCCAACCTTTGAGGAGTACATGGAGGTTGGGCTTGTGACTTCAGGGATGTGTGTCTTGCTAGCTTACAGCATTATCGCCATGGAAGATTGTGATGAGAAGCAAACGAACGAGTGGTTCCAAACTAGACCCAAAATCTTCCAACCTTTGCATGCTGTGTTTCGTCTCAAGAACGATATAGCCACCTATGAGGTATAAAACACACACACGCACAAAAACAAAAAAAAAAAACAAAAAAATGATATTAATTTTGTTAAACTAAGCCTAGTTGTTTTCGTGTGACCGGATATAAACAGTTGGAGATAAGCAGAGGAGAGGTGGCAAATGGAGTGAATTGTTATATGAAGCAACATGGTGTAAGCAAAGAAGTAGCGATGGAGGAATTGGATAAGATGTATAAATATAACTATAAGGTGATAATGGAGGAGTTCTTGACGATCAAAGATGTGCCACATCCAGTTCTGGTTCGGTGCATCAACATTGCACGCCCCATGGAAGTGTTTTACAAGGAGGGTAATGATGAATACACCAGTCCTCAAGCAAAGATCAAAAAATTCATTGCCGCTGTGCTCCTCCATCCCTTTCAGCTTTGAAGATCCACCCCGCGACTGCCATTATTTTAATGTCTTTTTTAATTCTTCCGCTGATGCATGATCATAAACATGTTTGTGCAACTGATCAATGGTTATAAACAATGTTGAGATATAAGTTAAATGATATATGGCCTATTTGGCCGCTTCCACACTTGGATCCCCAAGATTCATATTTTGTTTTATTAGCTTTCGAAATTTGTAAATTTCTACATGATTCCTCTCTTTTTAATTTGGAAGATGGACGCATCATCCTCTAGCACGTCGTCTGCTTATACACATCATCACTCTGATAAGGCATTACATATTAACATCATCACGCTGTTGGGGAAAACAATTATTGAGTTCGATCTCCAGTGGCTGTTAATTTCAGCAAGAGTTGTCGTTATCCTTGGTGGTAGTATTAAGAAGAAAGTAAAAGACAATGGTCTAAAACAAAGCTTTCACAAGGGAGTTAGGTATCAAGTAAGATTGCGAAACGTTACTGATTGTCATTTAATCATGAGGGTTTTTTATTAGGGCGATTTACTCTCGTAACTGTTTTGCAAGGTGAGAGGAGCAAAGATAGGTGAACAGTTGGAAATTGCTCACATAACCTCGTGTACCCATTTTACCTTTTTTGCTTGATAACAAAAAACGTTATTACGATATTGCCATTAATGAAAAATAAAAAAAATTGCCGTAGATTTATAAAGTCTATAGCTCGATTGATGGTAGAGTTTTTGAATGATTGTAGATATTATGAAATGTCTGATAGAGTTATAATCCTAGCTGTAGGCTTATTCGAGAGCGGTAGATTATTTTTTTAATGATAGACTTTTTGCAATCGACGACCTGGTATACATGTCTGTAAATGATAGATTTTTAAAATAGTTGTGGTAGATAAAATTTGAGATGGTAGATTTTGCAAATAATTGGTAGACTATTGGTAGACTTATGAGGTAGATTTTTGGAAATGTGGTAGATTAAATTTTGATAATGGTAGACTAAGCCTTGTTCTGATAGATTTACTCTACAAAGTGGTAGATAATTAAGAATGACAGTAGGGTTTTTACAAGAGAACAGAGTTTTTACCCAACATAATGGTGGTAGATTTAATTTATGTAGTGCCAGTGGTAGATTAAAAGTATATTGATAGAGTTATTGATTTGTAAGGTTAATAGTGGTAGATTTTTTAAAACATTTATACTTTACTACACTAACCCGGAGCGGTAGACTTTTGTTAATAACGATACGATAGACTTATAATGGTTGTAGATGTTTAAGCATATGTAGTGGTAGATTCATATGAAATAATGTTTGGGATTTTAATAGGAGGTGTTGTATGAGTTACTGAGTATCATATGAAATCTCTATAATATTAATTGAGAAGTACATTTAAAAAAAAGACCAAAAACCTATCTATTTACAAAAAATGCCAACAAATATTGTTTGAATACAGAGATAACAGAGGTTAATAGTGTCAGAAAAATAGTAATTCGGACGAGTTGAATCAATAACTCAAGAATAGTCCACCCGAATTATTTGGAAAAGGACGCGGATCTACACTCAACTTAAATTGAACCACTTGGTTCGCTTATTAAAAAAAAAAAAAAAATGTTAATAACCGAAAATCGTATAACCAACCAATCACTCGGTTCAATTAATGCCCATGGACCAATGTCTTCTTCACTTTGTCATGTATTGAATTGGTCAAGTTAATGGGTCTATGTGGGTTTGGTTTTCTATTCATTATTCGCTTTTTTTAGATTAAATTATTAATACACATAGATGGTCATGACTCATGGTACATGACATTAAATACTTTAATTTATTTTAGATTATTAATACACACTAGATGATTACCTGCGCATTATGCGCAGGGTTGTATAAACTTTAATTTGATTAAGAAAGTTTATGTCATTTTTATAAAAAAAATTGATTAATCTTTACTTTATTTTCTTATTCCTCCTTTTGAACATTAACCATGAGTTCATGCATTAGAAATAAGATGATTTTTTTTATTTCTTAGTTGTTTTTAAATTATATATAAATGTGACTTTCTTATTTCAGAACATCTTTAATATACTGTAAATTTAAGAATCGGAATATAGCTACTATAAAAATTAAGTGTATTTATTTGTGAATCGGCAAAATCTAAAATTACATACTTGCATTATAGAATTAAGTTTTTGTATTAAAAAGGCCATATGGTTCCACCCTAACATGTCGTGATTGTAACTATGAATAACACACTTTTTATAATACTGAGTGTATGATTATTCTTGATTCATTACAAAGCCAGAAATTGATCAGTAGTATTTATAGATAGATAAAATAATGAATCAAAACGACATTCAAAAGGAAAGCGTGAATCATACGAAGCAAATTTAAACCTTAAAACAAACTGAAGCAAATTTAACAACTAAAGCAAAGTTTTTAAAATTCAATAATTAAAAGACTTTCACTTGGTCTTGGTCAAGCCATCGTCGATACATCATGCTGACATGGTTTTTTAATGGGAATTTTCGGCATCTTCATCATCGCCATCAAATTTGTCATTGCTCTTCCTCTTAGAAGAAGGTATTATTTCGATGCTTCTAGAACTAAGGTATATTATATTAGAAACAAAAGTACCCGAGTTCTTATGATTGATGGTATACTAACATGCTTACTTTTATTTTTGTGGCAGGAGATACAATCTTAGATACGGTTCTCGGTGGACTTTTGGTCAAGACAAATACTGAAAACATATATTATAACTAAATAAAGCTATTTTGTGAATCATATACCTTCTGTTCAAAAAATCGGCCGATTTACCGATTAATCGCTAATCGGTGCCAACCATACCGATTTTACTTAATCAACATAATTAATCGNGGTCAACCGTGGTTTGACCGATTAAATGAAAAATTCGGCCGATTAATTGAAAAATTTGGCCGATTAATCGCTAAAGTTGTTTGGGCCTTTTTGTTTTAATAAAAAAATGAAATCAATTTGTGTTGAAAGTGGCCCAAATCATAAGAATAAAATTTATATATATATA
>OVBJ01003943.1:0-10288 GCA_900406535.1 Noccaea bulbosa | reverse complement strand
GTTATATGAGATGGAGTTTTTGTCTCATATGTTTGGGTTCATGTTTTGGATATTACAAATTTCTTGACCGGTGGGGTCATTGAACATTTTAGTCATATGGCTTATACGCGTTTCAGATTTTTATTACTCGATACATTCTAATAGACGGTGGTGTCTACATTTTTTGGGATGGTGGGTGTCCGGTAGACTTATATTGGGGGTCGCTAACTCGGTATAAATGGGTATCGTAACGGCGGTGTTACAATACAGATATTGTGACGGTGGTTCATGATATTGATATTGTGACGGTGGTGTCATGATATAGATATTTGTGACGGTGGTATCACGGTATAGACATTTGTGACGGTGGTGTTGCATTTGTGGTATCGATGAGTAATAATGTCTGGAAAACAGACAGAGCAGCTGTCTTGGCTAGGAAGTTTGTACGAGAGATTGTGAGGCTGCATGAAGTGCCAGACAGTATTGTGTCGGATAGAGATCCGAGATTTGTCTCAGAGCTTTGGAGGGCATTTCAGACAGAGATGGGCACTAAGGTGCATATGAGTACAGCTTATCATCTACAGACAGATGGGCAGTCAGAGAGGACTATTCAGACTTTGGAGGATTTGCTGAGGATGTGTGTGTTGGATTGGGGTGGCCATTGGGCTGATGATCTGTGTTTGACAGAGTTTGCTTATAACAACAATTTTCGGTCTAGTATTGGCATGGCTCCTTTTGAGGCTTTGTATGAGAGGCCATGCATGACACCTTTATGCTGGACCCAACTGGGGGAGTGCATCATGTTCGGAGCTACCTTTGTTCAGGAGACGACAGAGAAGATCCGTGTCTTGAGGCTGAATATGAAGGAGGCTCAGGATAGGTAGAAGAGTTATGCAGATAGACGCAGACGTGAGCTTGAGTTTCAGGTGAGAGATAGAGTTTATCTCAAGATGGCTATGTTGAGAGGCCTTAACAGGTCTATAGCAGAGAACAAGCTCAGTCCGCGGTTTATGGGTCCGTTTCCAGTGGTGGAGCGAGTTGGACCAGTTGCTTATCGGTTGGAGTTACCATCGATTATGAGCGCCTTTCACAAGGTTCTTCATGTTTCTATATTGAGGCAGTGTATGCATCCTTCAGAGGAGTTAGTGGCTGAGATTCTAGAGGATCTTCAGCCAGATATGACAGTTCCGACAGTTCCTATGAGGATTCTTGAGAGGAAAGTCAAGGTTTTGCTGAACAAGAGTGTGCCTTTGTTGAGAGTTTTGTGGGATTGCAGTGGCACAGAGGAGGAGACTTGGGAGCCAGAGGCAAAGATAAAGCTGAAGTTCGGCAAGTGGCTAGACAAACAGGCAGTGGAGTGAGCTCTTTTCATCTTTGCAGCTTTAGTCTTGTTTTTGGTTTTGGTGTGGTTGTCTTTTTAGACTTATGTATTTTGTTTGGTTATACGTTATCTATTTTTGGAGTTATATGACATGGAGTTTTTGCCTCATATGTTTGGCTTCATGTTTTGGATGTTACAAGTTTCTTGACCGGTGGGTTCATTGAACATTTTAGTCATATGGCTTATACGCGTTTCAGATTTTTATTACTCGATACATTCTAGTAGACGGTGGTGTCTACATTTTTTGGGACGGTGGGTGCCCGGCAGACTTATATTAGGGGTCGCTACCTTGGTATAAGTGGGTCTCGTGATGGTGGTGTTACGATACAGATATTGTGACGGTGGTGTCATGATATAAATATTGTGACGGTGGTGTCATGATATAGATATTTGTGACGGTAGTATCACGGTATAGACATTTGTGACGGTGGTGTTGCATTTGTGGTATCGATGAGTAATAATGTCTGGAAACATGCGTATAACTTATGACTAAAATGTGAGTTTTGTGGTCTTGGAGAGACGTTTGTGTTGGGATTCGAGGATGAATCCAGTTTAGTGGGGGAGGATTGTAACATCCGTGAACCAGAAAGTTGTTTTAGAAGTGGTATCAGACGACATTGGAGATTCAGGAGTGGATTATATTTACTATTTGAGGTGTGAATTTAGTATTGATTATGCATGTTCTTGTTTGATTGTTGTACAGTCGGTCCAAGGTTCAATCATTTCGAAGAAAGTATGTTAAAAAGCTTCTGAATAGCCAGTGTCGATCGACACCCAAGAGAGTGTCGATCGACACCGGTTATCAGGTTGATTTTCGGTTTAAGTCGATCGAATTGGAATTAGAGTTGGTTCGGGCCGAGGGTGTCGACCGACACCGGTTATTGTGAATTCGACCGGTTCGATTTAAGTCGGTTGGTTTTGTCCGCTTTGGGCGAAGGAAACTCTGAAAACGTGAAAAAACCTCGTGGCCGTTTTTTCAGAGCTCAGTTTTCGAGGAGTTGAATTTCAGAGAGAAAAAGGAGGCGATTTTGGAGAGAAATCCAAGTGTCTGGAGCAGATATGCTATTGTTCTTCCTTGTTCATCTCTTTTCCCTCTTTTCATCCCTTTTCAAAGTGAGTGCGTGACTGTAGGTCCGTTATTCACTAGAGATTTCGTGGTTTGGTGTTTATAGATGTGTTCTTGAGCTGTTATTCGTGTATTGTCGAGTTTGATTCACTTTGAGGCGTTGAAAACCTCTAATTCGTGTTTATCTGTGATTTTGGCGTTGTTACGTTGCTTTTGGAGTTGAGGCGTCGGGACGGTGTCGATCAACACCAGAGTGATGTCGCTCGACACTGGCTCGTGTCGAACGACACACGTGATGATCGACACGCGTGCTCTGTTTCGAGTTTGTTGAGTTTGATGGTCTTTGCTGCTTATGTTGTTGTTATTGTTGTTTGATGTATTGTCTGGTGTTGACGTACATGGCCTGTAGACAGGATGATCGACTCACTAAGTATTTATGATAATACTTACGCATCTCTATTCCAATGTAATGCAGGTAACATAAATATTCAACCGCGGAATGAGTCTGGGAGACGATGATGTTAGGATGGTTGCATTGTTTTAAGTTATTGTTTATTGCAAACCTGGTGTTTAGGTTGCTAGAGTTTATTTATTGGTTTATTGGTTATTGATTTATTGTTAAACATGAATCCTTTGATTTATTTAATTATTGATTTTTTTTGAGAATTTCCGCATTGTAATTATATAAAAAAAAAAGTTTAGTTGTTTCAAGATTAATTTGATAATCATCCAAATTTATGAATATATTTTGTTTTATATGAATGTATGATAAAACTATACAATCACAGTGAAAAATTTGAAAATATTTATATCAAAATATTAAAATATTTAAAATAGTTTACCTTGGTTAAAAAGTTAGAATATTTAAAAGCTTTTTTTATCACAAATTTAAATATTATAAATTTCAACTTATTTTATGAAATATATGAAGTATAGTTTTTTTAAAAAAATATTTTTTTTTTGAATTATCGTATTATGTTGTAATGATTTGAAGTTTATATATGTTTAAATCTATCATATTGAATATGTCGTCAATCGGGCCGACTGGAAACACGTGTGAGGTGGGATCCAACATATAACTCTTTTTGATTTTTTTGCTTTAGTTTTAGAGTCTAATTTTTTTTTTTTAAATTATTTTTTTAGTGCCTAATTTTTTATAAAAAAAATTTAGAGTATAATTTATCATAAAAAATATAAAAAAATTCTAACATTTTTAAAGTTTAATATTTAATTTTTTCTATAACACAGAGCCTAAATTTTGTATGGTCTAGATTTTGTGTGGTCTGTGTATGTGGTCAATGGTTTAAGTTATTTACCTTCTAAAAAAAATTGTTAAAATGTTTAAATTATAAACCTCAAATAAAGACAAAAATCAATAAACCTGTTGCAAACAAATTTGAGAAAGTTAAACAGATACAAATTTTAAAATTATCAGCCGATCCAACTTAGTGATAAAGTAAAAAAAAAGTCTTCAGACCGGTTCCGTTTATCGTCTTCCACTGATAACAAGCTCGACACGTGTTCTCTTAATTAATTCTTTATCTAATAAAAGTGTTGAGCAAGAAACTAATATTGAATTGGCAAATCTTGTTCAAAGAACACGAGAGCAAAAATAAAATAACAACTTTCTGTTACTTGATTTGCACACAAGTTGGAACATAAGAGCACTCAAATTGGCGAAGTCGTATATCTGCAGATTTTCTGAGATCCACTCTTTGGAAATAACCATTCTCTCCAATGATGCAAGTTTTAAACTTCTTGTTGCCTTCCTCACCAAAAACCACAGCTATTTTTTTATCCTCCTCAACAAAGAAACTTTTAAACCCTGAAAAGTTAACGTGTGGCTTCATATCAACTTTTAAAAACTTGGTCCACGACACGGCATCAGGGTCTATCTTATTTGTAACCCAAATCTCCATCTCAAGTGTAGACCACCGCTGCATTAACACCACAAGCTGCTCTTCTCTAACCGTAGATAGAAGCACAGTGTCTTTATAGTTGGAGTCAATGGACAGAGGCAGAGACAGACGCGGTCCAAATCTCTCTTGTGAAATCAAAACACAATAAGAAACATTCTTGATATTCCGTATCTCTAGCATACCAGTAAGTATTTCCCCATAATGTACACACGTGAACTTTACCATACTCTATATTCCAATCTAGATATTAAAAACCCTCCAAGAACTAGAGCTCAAATCATAGATTTCGAGGTCACTACGATAAAACCTCAAGATTTTGTGGCTACCCCAGGATTTGTCATATCCGAGAGCATAACGCTCTAGTCTGGACTCATCTTTTCGGCGTGTGATCAATCTTCTTTTCCCGCAGTACGGATTCCAAACCATAAGTCTACTATTACCGTTTTTCAACACACATAGCAATAAACCGTCGCAGTGAAAGACTCGAGAAATATTGGAAACTTGATTTGAATTTTCTCGGTTAATAAGTATACCTTTACGGTTTATGGATATATGAAAGTTGTTGTTGTTGTTGTGAATTTCATAGAGATTGACGCCAATCAAATAAACCCTACAATCATCATTGATCATCACAAACTGTCTTTCTCTTGCTGATGCTGCTGTTTGGCCAGTGTGCTTATTTACAAAGCTCTGATCTCTAGATAAAGAGTGGCACTCTTTACAAGTAGATCGCACTTCTGATCTCATAGATTTAAGTGGAACCCTAGAGAGAACCTCTTCCACCAAATCCCTTGGAAGTTTGGATATCATCATCCTCAGTAATTGTTTAAAGTTTCAAACAAGGATCGATGTACAAACACATAAATTAGGTCAAACTTCAAAACCTCTTTTCTTTTTTCCTCTGTGGCTGCTGTCTTTCTATCGATCGATTTTGTTATTCAAAGACAAGATTAGAGAGACGTACACGTTTCATATATAGCAAAATCCCAAGATTAGTTTATTTATAAGGTTCAAACCAAAACTCTATTATATTTTAAGTTGGTTTTGGAATTAAGCACGATACGACGTCGACTTATGCGTAGATGTATCCTCGCCGTATATCTCTAATAATCTCCTTAACTCGACCAAAACAAAAGCAAATCAACTAATATCTGTAACAAACTCAAGCTCCTATGCTTGCTCAGTTTAAGCAGAAACCTCCTTCTGTCTAACTCTTTATCCTTCTTTGTTTGTAGTTTTGTGGTGGATATATGCACGAAGAGCACATAATTACGCAACATCTTTCTTAGCCAACTGTGACTCATAACGGGTAAGCATTTTATCATGGGCTCTTAATCACGGAGTGAAATGCCTTCTCTTTTAGATTCTCTGATTTGAAGAGAGTTAAGCGGAAGAGGAGTATGAAAGTTAAAAACTACCAATCATTCTTTTTACGTTTTCTCCTGTGTGCTTATGTATTAGACTCATGTAAGCATAAACAAGCCAAAAAATGAGAATATGGCTTGGGGTTTAGAAATTGCATAAAACTATTTGACTAAAAAAAGAGTTCAAAAATTCGAATGCAGTCGAAAAACAAAAATTTAAACTTGGACAAACAAACCCGAAGAAAAAAAGAAATGTTACTGGCAAATAGAAAGAGTAAATAAACCAGAAGTCCAAAACAAAAATAAAGATGGCAAACAATTGATTTATAACTATTAGGTATGTTGAAATGTCAAAACAAAGATGCCAAAGAAATTTGAACACTAAAACTATATTAACAAGTTCTGAGTTAAACATTAACATATTTATGTATGAAGCCTTTAAAATCACTTCTCATTTTTTTTTCGTGAGCTGAGGTTAGGGGTGGGCGTTCGGGTTTCGGGTCGGATTTGGGTCGGGTCCATTCGCGTAGCTAAATTTTAGACCCATTCGGGTTTCATACAATTTCAGTTCGGTTTGGTTCGGTTCTTGTCGGGTTTCGGGTCGGTTCGGGGATAAATTTTTTAGACCCGTTCGGGTTTTTAAAAAAAATTCGGTTCTTGTTCGGGTCTTATTCGGATCGGTTATTATCAGTTTTGTTGTATACAATACTTGATAATAACCCGAAACAAGCAAAAATAACTAAAAGGTAAAAAATAACATAATTTTTTTTTGTCGTAACTCTAAAATTCAAAGGTAAAAGTCCAAAATAAATATAATTCATTACAAATCTAAAGGTTTCATGTTCTAAATATAACTATTATCTTAGGTTTATAATTGTAATTTTAGTTACTTTGCTTATTTTAAGTTTAAATATAACTAATATTTTGGTATATAATTATATTTTTAATATTTCGGGTACTCATTCGGTTCTCGGTTCGGTTCCAGTTCGGGTCGGGTATTTTTGGGTATAAAATTTTTGGACTCATCGAGTATTTGTGTCGATTCCAGTTCGGTTCGGTTCCATCTATTTTGGGTCAGGTTCGGTTCGGGTCTTCGGGTCCGGGTAAAAATGCCTAGGCCTAGCTGAGGTGATCAGTTGAGGTTGAGAATTGTAACAGAGTTTGACTGAAAGTGAATAAATTGGCCATATTATTACATTATTAAATATAGAACATTTTTTCCATATCTTTCAAATGAAGGATTGTTTTATTGATATAACATGCAAATCGATTAGAGTTGCAAATCGATTAGAGTTTAGTGAGTATTTATTTTGATATATGTGTCCACAAAAAAGACAAACTCACGAAATGTGACACTTAATCAATGCATATAAACATAAAAGTGTAAAAGTAAATACTAAAATATTCTTAACAAAATATATTTTAATATACGCCCGCGCGTAGCACATCTAGTTAATATAATGTCCGTTTAATCCGAGTCTACAGATGAAATGTGAACTGTTTAAAAGTAACATACTTAAAGATCTATATAAATAAGAGGGAATTATATAGATAGTCCATTTTGGGAACCTAATGACAAAAATAGACCCTCGATGTGAAAAACGTCAGGTCCAAGTACACATGGTGAGTTTACTTTTGTAATTAGTTTCTGAAAGTGGACTATTTAAACAATCAACCCTATAAATAAATAAAACCCTATAAATAAATAAAATCATTTTCCTCTCAAGCTATGTGCGGCATTCTCTCTCTCTTAAGGACAGAAATGGTTGTACAATTATAGAAATACAAATGGGTTAAAACAAGTATTTCTTTTGCATCCATATAATGTCTAGTGTATGTGGGTCACCTAAAGTTGTCACACCAATACAAAGCCCCAACACAACACTTTGTTACTCATTGGTTTCTAATTAAATATCATATGACCCCTTCCAAAGTTTTTGGGTCTAATTTGGTTTAAGAACTCTAAACAACAGACACAACAATGTTTGGATTCTCAGACCAAAACCAAACAGTTGATATGAAAATTAAGAGGAAAGGGAGAAAAACAGAGGAGAAGAAAGCAGCTCTCGTAGCCCATATTAGCAACGTTCTGGGCCTTCTGGCAAATCGACAGCGTTTGAATATCAGTTAACAAAATGGTTTGAATATGCGTAAATATGCAATGCTATGTTATAAAGTAACTGACCTCATATGGGAACATGGTTTCGCCACCTTTGTAACACTCGTCCCGCTGCTTAGCCTGGAAGGCATGTTACTCGAATAATTAAACCGGAAACCCTTCTTTAAAAATACCAGCACCGAAATTCCGAGACTTGCTTGCTAAACACGCTAACCTGCAAACGCTAGATAGAAAAGGGGAGGGGTGAGCAACAATGTTACCCAGTGAAGACGATCACTTCTGCCCACGTGATACTTTTATGAAACTAATTATATAATGTACCAAACCTCGGAATAAAACACGCATGACTGAAAACCAGCAAACACTTAGCTCTACTGAGCTAACACCACACAACATATGCAGCGCATATAAATAGTAACCCTCGCCTTCTCCCAACACCGCAAGGAATAAGGCTCGCCTATTCCCGAACCACAAGGAACTAGGCAATACCGGCCTCCACGTCCCGAAAGACTTGAGTCAAGTCGACCCGACCCGCCACGCAGAGCGCCTGCGGTTGTTTCCGGCCCAACACACAACAACTTAGCAAAACCGCTACGTTGTATAAACCTTCACGGACAACATTTAAAATAAACCATATAACTTCTAAGTTCTAACAACCTAAGTAACACCAACAAGACTTAAAACGCATGAATAACTCCACAACGAACCGTCAACATCTCGATCCCACCGTTGATTCCTGAGCCTGTAGTACCACGAATATCTTCACCAAATATCATCCCGATCTGAAACAAAACGAGCCTTCTACGATCACTTGAAGAGGCTGCACAAAAAACTGGTTTCCAGGAAATCACATATCCGGATGATTATTAGCCAACTTGAGAAGCGATTTGCCGATGAACCGTTACTCCAATCAGTGAACCGTCTGACCCACTACACTCTCTACAATGCGATGTTTCTGATAGGATACGCCGTACGTGACGAGTTAAATGAAGAAGCAGAAGAAACAGGTGAAACCTCTAACGGAAAGAGAGGCTTCGAGGTTTACAAGGAGCGGAGCGGAGCGGAGCAAACCTCTGAATGAGACAGAGGGTTTGCTGTTACAGATTCAAGAAGAAACTCGCTTTATATATCGTCTCTTTCACTTGTAGATTCTTTATGCTTTTATGCTGTAAGTCTTGAGCCTGCGTGCTTAGCAGATCGCCATGAGATCTGAGATCAGCTCGAGATGAGAGCTTGATCCTTGCAGTTGTAATCATCATTCATTCGATACAATCGTTCTATTCATCTCACTCTCTCTCTATCCCCTAGCTATCTCTTCTCTATCAGTTTCTAATGACAACTCGATCGCGGTCTAATTATTTCTGATATTTCCGATATCACCCTCCAAAGTAGCCCGCACGCCCACTGTTTTCCTGATAGTAATTTGCAGGTTTTCCAGCATTTGCTTGGCAAGGAAGAAACGTATGCACACGGCTCTTCCAGAAAAACTAGGGTTCCGGCTTGATATCTCTGTATTCTTGGGTTGATGGGTGTCATGCCTTAACCATCTATGCACCTAACTGACGTCTCTCCGGACAATGACAAGCCTCCAAAGTTGCCTCCTCCACAACTTGAATGTTGGTCAAATCTGTCTTGTCATGCCTGAACGACCAATGCTTCTTCACATACCACCACTTTCACCTCAGGATCTGCCTCGTTGTGTCAGACCGGAGCTCCGTTCACCACCGCCACGTTTCCATACTCTACGTATGTCGTGTCTCAATCCTTCTCCAACTCTGTATTCTTCTCACCTCTGCTCTGATCTACTTATGACGATCACACCCCACCATATCTCTGTCGTGACCAAACCACTACCATTGCCGATCAACCTCCGCAATCATCACCTCCGTGTCCGTCGCTCATCTCTTCTCTCCGCTTCATCTTCTCCTCCGACCCATCTTCTTCTTTATTATTGTCTCTGGTTCCTCTCCCTCCATGACTCCGATCAAACTTCTTGTCTCTCTCTTTTTGATTTCTCTCATTTTCTCTTTGGCGGCTTGAAAAATATTAGGGTTGAAGAGAAATGTTCAACCAACGCGCACACACTCACACGACAATCCTTCGTCGTTTTCTTTTCCTTATTTTTCTTGTATAATTAATTCACAGGCTTCAATTTAAAATGGGCCTAACGGTATGTTCGGGAGCGGGGTGTCACAACCTTCTTCTACATCAGATAAGTATAACATGAAGGAAGCACTCTGTGTAAAGAAAAGCGAATGAGATCTCAGGTTCTAAAGAAAGCTATATAAACATGACATATAAAAGGATATTTACTCTTTGGTTTGATTGTGGTCCGTATTCTGTTGGGTTGAAAACACCGTAGTGGGAATTTGGCCAACTTCACACCGTAAAATGTTGAATGACTGCCAATTGCCAAAAAAAAAAAAAAAAAAAAAAAAATCTCTTTTTAGTTTTTACTCC
>OVBJ01003942.1:0-10289 GCA_900406535.1 Noccaea bulbosa | reverse complement strand
CATCCCAATCGAAGCAACTCGCAAAGAGATCTGAGATTCTCATTTCTTCCCGATCAGAGATTTCTATTTCTTCCTCCTTATTCTTCTGCTTCTCCTTCTTCACAGACTTAAATCAACCAAAACGGCCGTTTGCATGGTCATGATTCTTCATCTCCGCATTGTTTCTTCAGCCGCCATTCGCCTGAAGCGGGATAAGTCTAATGCTTTTCATTGATTTTTCCACCGCTTTATCCTCTCACTCTCCTTCCCCTTCTTCCTCTAGTTGATTCGAAAGAATCTGTCCATATTAGAGCTACTGTAAATCGAAATCTTCTGGATGAAAAAGAGGATTTTATCAAGCTTGAATATATTTAGGTGTTTTTACATCTCTGGTTTCATGTGGTCTTGAAGATAACGATTATCTCCCCAATTTTTTTAAAAAATCCTACAATTTATTCCGGATTGATACGAAACTGAATCGGATTTATATAACACTCGAGTCGAGATTTTCAACATGCAAAAGCGGAAGCATTTTATTATGGTATTTTATATTCTGATTTTGGTATTATCATAGATAGATTTTTGTTTCTCGATATTTTGAGAAAGCAGATGGACCGAGAAATAAACATAATTGATTCTTGGTTTAACTAAACCGTCTGGAGCCAAATAGTATGGTTTGATTTAAGTTGTCCTAAGATCCGCGTCTTTTACCGAAATTATTCGGGTGGGTTATTCACGTTTTAGACTATTTGGGTGGGCTATTCCCGAGNAACTCGGCGGGTTGCTTTTTTTTTTTTTTTTTTTTAAGACCCTGATATTCCTGTATCCAAACATAATTCCTACATAAACTCAGTGGTAATTTTCGTAAATACATAGGTTTTTTCGTCTTTTTTTTTCAATTGTACTTCTCAGTTCTCAGTTAATATTATAGAGATTCTCTATGAAAATCTACTTCGCTCTTTAATTACTCATTTGGGTTCTCTCATTTTCGTATGCCACAACAAGGATTGAACAAGAGCAGGAGTTGGTAATAGATTCTCTCATTTTCGTATAGCTTATAATATATATATAAGATCTCTCTGTTTTGTATGCCTTATGAATGAAAGCTGATAGAAGATGTTATTTGTACATCGTTTGTGATTCTATTATAATAAAAAAACGTATTAGTTATCGTATACTTTTCCATGGTTGTTGGTTTTAGGCTTGAAGCACCAATGTTTGATTGATTTTTACATGGCCTGGAGTTTCTTACCATGAAACTAAGGGGAAAACGAGGAAGGAAACAATCCTTCTAAGGCACTACAAGATATTGCCTTCGGAACTGAGGTAAAGTTTAGCTGCTTCCTTATCTGTCGGATTTTGTTACCCACCTCAGCTTTGTTCTTTGGTAGTAAGTATGGTTTCTCTTAAATCTCAATTTATGAATACATTTTTTACCGTCACAGTTTTTGATCACTCTCAGTCAAAGATTGATCGTCCTTTTATTCTAGAATATATGCATTCCGACTTGAACTTGATATAGCGCCTTGCTGATCAAATTCAGAGCTGGAAATTGGGAAAAAGAAATTGATCACGTCACCTTCTGCAAACACCAAGAAATACAAGTAAGTACCTATGCTTTCATCAAAAAGTTACTCTTTGACCAAACTGTCTTATAGAACAAACTTTTTGATAATATATATGGTCATCAATAATTCATAAGCTGATAAGATCGAATTTTTGATGATAAGTTTCTTCGTTTTCCTTCTTTTATTGGGAGGACATCGTTCGCTTCTTCCACATCAGCACATTTTCCTTCTCTCCTATGTCACCACGTCAGCACACCTCGTAGCCTTTTTTCCCGTGGGCTCCTAATATTTCAACGCTCCAAACCGAAAGGGCCACATAAAACATACTTAAACTAAAGAAGCCCAATAAACTATAGCCCATACAAGAAGCTACCTGAAACGTTCTTCCGCATTCTGAGAAACCCGACAATCTTCTTCTGACCATCTCCATCGCTGGGTTATTAGCAAGGATGTTAGATAAAAAATAATAAAAAATCAAAAAAATTGGAAACCGTGAAAGAGAGAAGGTGAAAATATTCACATAAGATCTTTTTGAGGAAGGTTTTAAACTTAAAATTACACTTGTCATCTTCTCATCAACTTTAACTTTATGTTACTAAATTATATTAATATATTATTCTTAAATACTCAAACTTAAATATTTGGCGATGGAGATACGTATTTTTTTAAAAAGAATTATTATGACTTTTATATTTTTCATATTTTCAAAATTGATTATATATAACCGTGTTTCTAATTTTCGGTTCATGAATCTGGTTTGATCATATTTCGAGTTTAGTCATCAGTTTGAAATTACAGATTTTATTACTTTCGTCGAAGAACTTACAAAAATGCCAAGCTTTTCCCAGTGTCATTTCAAAAACGTTAAATTATTTCTCTCTTGAAGACCAATTGGCTCCAAAACTTTAATCCCTACATCCTTATTATCACCCTACCCTCCTTTGCTTCAATTATATGCACAACACTAAGTATTTTGTTTCAGAATTTGATAGATTACATGTCAGTGAAGGAGACGATTGACCCTAAATCCTTTTTGCTCCAAATTTTTAGATATTATTCCAAAAAATTCACTAATTACACTTAATTAGCTGTAAGTTTCATCATTGAAGTTTTGGGATTAATCATCACTGAAGATCAAGATTTCTTTGAGGTACCTTGTAAACCCAATTTGCATTTTAATTATTTTTTTCATGTTCATGTTCGAGGAAGATTGATGCAGTTCACACCTTTGCAAGAAAAGGAGACGTGGAGAATCTACTGAAATGCATAGAAGATGGCATACCCGTAAATGCAAGAGGTTAGTAGTCTATACACTAAAGTATTTTCACAAAAACAATTTTGATTTGCTTTCAAAATTTACATTTTAGATTTATTTTAGGCAATGAAGGTCGGACACCATTGCATTGGGCTATAGACTGAGGCCACATGAATGTTGCTGAAACATTGGTTGATAAGAACGACGATGTTAATGCTAAAGTAAAATACAAAATCATAAACCAATTCTTTCGCTCACAATATATTTTTGCAGACAAACTTTCTTTGTCTAGGACAATGAAGGCAAAACCTCTTCTTTTCATTGGAGTTACATGCATCTATATTTATACTTTGTTATTGTTGGGTTTAGCTATCACATTTTAGTTTGAAATAGGTTTTTTGTTTTTTACGGTATGTAGAAAACATGATAAATTTATTCTCATTGTTTGTGAAAACCAAATGTTAAAGCCTCGATCTAATATAACAACTGTAATAAGCCGTAGTCTAATGTTATTTTCATCATCTCTTTGTTTTTATAACACATTTTCCTTGATTCCATATCATCATATTCCTAATGGTAAAAAGAATCACAATACAATAAGGAATATAGAGAATTATTAAATATAAATTTTCCACAAACCATGATAAACTTAATTAATAATATATAAACTTACAAAAATTTATTAATAATTTATATGTTAATTAGAAAATTTACTTAAATTAAAATAATAGTGATGTGGACTAATGAGATTGAGTTTTTCAATCCCATATAGACACCTTTAGAGGTCTATATGGTCAACTTTTATTAGTAATATATTAAGGGTTATCCCGCGCAATGCGCGGGGCATATATTTTAATTCTTTTTGGTTATGTAAAAATTGCTAATTCTTATTTATTTATTTTTTATTTTTTTATATTTGACTTTAATTCTAAAAAGTAAGAGTGCATATAAATATAAAGATAGTTTTAGAGGTAATTCAAATAAAATACTCTTTGTGAAAAAAGTAAAAATCCAAAGCTTTGAGTTTTCAAATTTTTTTATTCTGTATATAAACTATGTAATATATGTCTTTTACGCAATGTAGATAGGAAATAAAGAGCAATATATACATGTCAAAAGTAGAAAGTTGGTAAATTCATCAGTGAGAGATAACATTTGGTCAGTGCAGTTTTACAAAATGTATAAGACTAAGTCTATAAGTATAAGATTAGATATTGTAATTTTAAAAGACATGCCAAAAAATTAACGTTTACATAAGCATGAAAGAGTTTTAGTTAGAATTAATTAAAGAAACGAAGATGTTGTGTAATTAACATTTTTGATTTCTCCACTTCTATTCATTCAGTAATGTATCATCAAACATTAGAAATAAAATACGAAGCAAAAGGAGAATTAGATGCTCAAGTGTTGTTGAAAAAATGCTGCTTGTCCATCCCAACCAGAAAGAAAGGCAAACAATTGTAGATCAGCAACATTTCACTCTTATTCTTCCTCATTTTTTTTCTCTAAGCATTTTTGTAGTTTATGCTTCTTGTAATTTTTTCTCCTATTTTGGTGTTTATAATCGTATTTGCTTCACCGCTTGAATTTGATTGATTAATTGTTTTTTTTTTCTTTTAAACATAAATTTGTAAGACTCCCAAAATATTATTTGTTTTAAGTTTGAATGCTAAGTTTTTTGGTATTTTAATGTGTTTCATAGAGGAATGATACATACAATATTAAACAGTGGAATTAATAAAGAGAGTTACTGTNTTTTTTTTTTTTTTTTTTTTTTTTTTTTTGATATCTCTGGTATCCGGATTTGAAGAGCCGACCGAACAGTCACCGACCATTTCTGGGACCCGAACCGATGGTCCGAGCTTTGTCCTGCAGTATCCAGTTATTCTGAGGATCAAACTCGAACAGAAACCGACTATCCCCTCGAAAGGGGTCCAGGGACCCAACGGAAGGGATGTTAAATCCGTTGTGGCCAAGGCAACTCGAACCCAGGGCGGACACTCCAGCTGGGGTTCTTTACCACTAGACCAAGGTGACTTGGTTCTGTTTTCGTTCTTATACACAGCATGCTGATTTCTGTGAGGTAGAGTCATGACAGTGCCATTTCAGTTAGTTTGATTCTCGTGAGCAATTGAGGAAAGTCTTATCATTCGATCATATTGACATTTCCTTTGAACATGGTTCTACATTTGGATTAATATAAAAAACAAGAGGAAGAAGATGAAGATTCTTTATTTGAAAATTCGATGCTCTTGAAGCTAGCTTGTATTAGTTTCCCTCGCCTTAAAACTTTAAACAACCATTTACATGAAAGTGGGAAAAACGAACACATAGCAAATATAAGGCCTTTAAACTCAAATTTGAATCGGGGAGGAGCAAGTGGGCCAGCGGTAGTGCATCACCTCTGCATCTTTCCCATCTGGAGTTCGACTCCACCTAACCTCCATGTGAGGTTTATTTACTTAGTGGGAGGATTGGTCAGTGGGCCGGTCTGTTGTGGCCCATAAACGTTGACAAAAAACAAAAAAACTCAAATCTGAATCTATATTTTCATGTCAGTAGACAATATAATTATGAGCTTTACAGAAGAGTAACACAAAACAGTAAGTCAGAAGTCTTGTTAACATTATTGTTTGATTTCTCTTGGTTTGAATTTGATATTTCAAATAGAATACATTTTTAACATAATATTACCAAAATTAAGATATATTGTTTGAAAAACAGAGTACAAAAGTTTTAAAAAGAAGAAGAAAAGAAACACTTCATTGTCTTTCCACTTCGAATCATCTAGGATACACAAAAGCTCTAATCAGCTCTATTATTTGTCTAGCGCGGTTTGGATTATCTTTTTCTATTTGCCGAGTAATTTTGGCGTCTCATTCCCAGTAATAATCTGCATCATAATGTATAGATTACTGTTTCGGCAAATTTTAACCAGTTCGCAAGTACAGTAAACGGAATGACGAAGGAGAAGATATCTTATTAATTGATCGAGTATTGAGTTACAATGAATCAATATCGAAGATCAACTTAAGAGAATAGTATCTATCACTTATCGTAGGTCGTTCTTCGTAGGTAGTTCTTCGTAGGTAGTTCTTCGTAGGTCGTTCATCGTAGGTCGCTCCTTATAGGTAGCTCTTCGTAAGTAGCTCTTAGTAGGTAGATATTCGTAGGTTTCCCGTTGTATGTGGCTTCTCGCAGGTTTATGACATTCCTCGTAGGTCGATCTAGATCCAAGCTTTGTCGACGTACGATCGACGTAGGTCGTTCGTCGTAAATCGAGGTGGAACCAAGCTCTGCCGAGGTATGGTCGATTGTCTTAGCTGAGTTCTTCGTCGCTGCTGTTTAGGAGGTGACGAGAATAGCTATTAGGGTTTTATATGCCTTTTGTATGTCGTTGGTCGGTCGATCGTGGTAAGTTGTTTGTCGCTGGTTAATCGATCGTGTTAGGCTATTTGTCGTTGGTCGGTCATCGTTTGGTACCTTTAGCACCGTCGATGATCTTTGCCAGTGCTTATGGGGATTGATGACGATCTTATTGGTATTTTGCAACATGGTTATAGCTTCGTCAATGCTTTGAGGTATTGATGTTGACCTCGTCAGTGCTTTGTGGCAATGACGAGATGATAGCCTCTGGAGCCTCTTCTTAGATTATGTGTCGCTACCTATGAAAAGCGGCGAGTGTGTAACCCTTAGTTTTATGAATCTCCCCCCTTGTCCTTGTTGAAGGACCTCTTATTTATAGATGCACGTCAATCTTAACCTCACTGGGTTGGGCTTAGACGTCGGTAGCAGCATTCAATTTGCTGAGTTGGGAGGAATGCCAGTCGGTTGATCTTCTTAGTCTTCTTTTAATAAAGAGCTTATGTCGGTTGCACTTCATAATTTCCTTTTAGGAGGTATGTCGGTCCTTTGTAGAATTACAAGAGAGTATACAAGGCCAATGGTTGTTGCTAGACCATTAATGAATATCGTTGGTCGTACCTCGGTATAGAGGTATGTCGATGCTTAAGGCCTTTTAGACGAATTGAGGTACGATCGACTGCTCGCCATGGTCGTCAGTCGGTCATATCTCCAGCTTATAATAGAGTTTAATGAGTGACCGGTTAGTGAATTTATTTCACCCAACAACTTGTCCCCTACTCTTCAATTTCTCATTGAGAATTTGTAGAGTAATATTTAATCAAATCGTCGGTCGCTGCTCTATAATGTCACTTGTGACTGTTGATCATTTGCTAACACCAACACATCATTTTTGAAGTTGGTTCTTCAATAGATGATCTCTTAGATCAATCCAACAAGAGACATATATTGATATGTGGTGTGGTCCCTTGCAAAGTATACAAAGGAATGACCAGTCTAACAAATATAAGTTAAAGAGGAGTGATAAGGACATACCTTTTTATTTTTGGTATGTCAGTCTCATGAGGTTTTATCAAAAATGATAAAGTATTATTGGTCTCACCAAGTGAAGGAATGACAAACGCTTCCTTTTTGAAAGGTCGAGTAACAAACGCTTCTTTTTTTAAAGGTCGAGTGACATACTCTTCTCTTTTTTTTACTCATGTAGAAATAACCAAGAAAGGTAAGAAGAACATACCTTTTAGGAGGTATGTTAGCCCTTTGTAGAATTACAAGAGAGTATACAAGGCCATTGGTTGTTGATAGACCATTAATGAATATCGTTGGTCGTACTTCGCTATAGAGGTATGTCGATGCTTAAGGCCTTTTAGACGAATT
Organism: Noccaea bulbosa; assembly: GCA_900406535.1. NCBI lineage: Eukaryota > Viridiplantae > Streptophyta > Magnoliopsida > Brassicales > Brassicaceae > Noccaea > Noccaea bulbosa. Next base: position 2,747 of record OVBJ01003942.1, on the reverse strand, counting down.
GAAGTAGGATCGACTGGTCGCCATGGTCGTCAGTCGGTCATATATCCATCTTATAATAGAGTTTAATGAGTGACCGGTTAGTGAATTTATTTCACCCAACAACTACAAAGTCATAGCACTCAGTGATGCATAACCAGGATCCAGGATAAAGGTCGTCCATCCAAACGTCTTCCCGTACACGTGAAAGACTTAAACTCTGGTTCTGGTTCAGTCACATCAACCTCCTCTCTGCATGAATATATATGGAAAGGAAACACACTATAGAGTTATTGTTAGAGCTAACAACATATTGTTAGAGCTAGATTAGGAAACCTCGTATGTATATATACCAATGTATGTGAATCAATAAAAACAGAACTTTACGAAATATCAAAGTATTTCATGGTATCAAAGCATAAGATTCTTTGACCTAAACCTATTTTCTTATCTTTTCATTGGCCGCCGTCGTGACATTCAAGTCATCACCGCCGTCCTTTTTATACCTGTGCAACCGCCGCTATCGAAGCCGTCGTCGTCTTGTAGCTAATCTATTGCCGCCGCTTTTCAAAGTCGCCGTCTGCAACTATGTCTACTGAGTCATCTACCTCTTCAAATATTGTTCCATCCACCACTTCCGCTACTGCATCACTGTCCCAAATATTGATCTCGTTGCTGCAATCTCAACATGCTAATCAATCGTCTGAAAAACTGTCAGGCAAAACAAATCTCAATGATGTGATTATTGATACAGGTGCTTCACACCATATGACTGGTGATGAATCTCTCTTAACCGATGTTCAATCTATCATCCCGTCCCTGGTTACCTTTCCCGACGGCACTGGTTCTCGTGCAACAAAATGCGGGACACTAGTTTTGAATGATGATTGTGCACTTCCTAATGTGCTTTATGTTCCCAATTTCGATTGCACACTGATCTCAGTTTCTAAACTTCTTAAGCATACTGGCTGCATTGCGATATTTACGGATACTTTGTGTTTCTTACAGGACCGTTTTACGAGGACTTTGATTGGTGTGGGTGAAGAGCGTGAGGGTGTGTACTATTTTACGGGTGTCTTAGCGAGTCGTGCCAACAAGGTTTCGAAGGATACTGATTCGTCTGGAGCATTGTGGCATCGTCGGTTGGGACATCCTTCTGCTAGTGTTTTGAATTTTTTACCAAATTGTGATCGCTCTTCTAGTGTTCTTGAAGAGATCAAGAGTTGCGACATTTGTTTTCGAGCCAAGCAAACTCGTGAGATCTTTTGTGATAGCATTAATAAAGCTTCAGATTGTTTTTCGCTTGTGCATTGTGATGTTTGGGGTCCCTATCGTACACCATCCTCGTCCGGGGCTGTGTATTTTCTTACACTCGTTGACGATCATTCCCGCTCTGTTTGGACTTTCCTCATGAGCGAAAAGTCAGAAGTTTCCCAGCTAATTCGAAATTTTTGCGCCATGGCCGAGAAACAGTTTGGAAAAACGATCGTTACTGATTAGCCACAAAATAATCATTAGCACCAAATTCCTAAACTCTTCCTCAGCCTCTTCTTCTCGGTCTCTTTCCGCGGAAGAACATTTCTGTCACCTGCAACACATTGGAATGAAGTTGCGTAAGTATTATCATAAATACTTAGTGAGTGGATCATCCTGCCTACAGGCCATGTACGTCAACACTGAACAATGCATCAAGCAATAATAACAATAACAATAAACGGCAAACTCGCACAGAACAGCTCGTGTCGACCGACACACCCCCAGTGTCGATCGTCACCCCAAGTTCGGTGTCGACCGACACCAGGTAGGTGTTGCTCGACACGAACCTCTCAGTGTCGATCGACAATGCCCCGCGACCAAAACTCCAAAACGACGCAGTTTCACCACAAACATGAATCTGGGGTTTTCAAGGCCCCAAAACGAATCAAACACAACAATAACGAAGAACAACAAAGAACAACTCAAGAACATCAACTTAAACCCAGAAAATCACGAAAACTCCAATGAATGACGGACCTACAGTCACGCACTCACCTTAGAACGGATTGGAAAGAACAAGGGATATGGAAAAAGGAAGAACAGCAACAAATCTACTCCAGAAACTTCAAAAATCTCCCAAAATTGCCTCTGCCTCTTTTTGCAACTTTAAATCTCGAAAAGTGAGCTTTCTCACGCGGCCACAAGGTTTATTCGTGACCTAGGGCTCTCAAATCCTTAACCGGGCCGAAATCAGATAACTTAAATCAAACCAACCCAATTCCTGATAACCGGTGTCGATCGACACCCTTCCTTGGTGTCGGTCGACACTACTGATATATCATGGTTTTTATGGGTTTTTGCCATGATATAAGTATTGCTTATAGAGTCTTTTTAGTGTTTTTGGAGTCTTTTCTATTGATTACAGGTCTTAGGTACGTTTGGAGCTGAATTGGAGATAATGGAGCTTATTTGGGAGTTTTTGCTAGAAAACTAAAGTCATTGCCGCTCACAGAGCTTGGTGTCGATCGACACCACTGCAGGGTGTCGGTCGACACCGCCTTCAGACAGAAATCCTGCGCAAGTTTTGAACACTTTTGAAGATTTGCAGTTTTGGTCCAAAAGCCTACTTATTTACAAGAAGGCCCAAATCGTGTTTTAGGAGATTTTTCGGTTTATAAGCCATTGTTTAGGCTTCTTTTCCAAAAACACAATTGATTATCTTATTTTCATTGAGACTTAGAGAGAGATTTTGAACTCCTTTATCTCTATTCTTATTTCTTTTATGCAATCTAATT
>OVBJ01003941.1:0-10289 GCA_900406535.1 Noccaea bulbosa | reverse complement strand
TTACCGTGGATAGGTATTTATGGACGATTAACGAGATATAAAACATGGATACGCTAGTATGGACAGTAAATGATGGATACGATCAACTAATATTAATATGGATAGATATTTGTGGACGATCTTCTGTGTACAAATCAACTAATGTTACCGTGGATAGGTAGATGTGGACGACTATAAATATATAAAACATGAATATGCTAACGTGGACACTAAATGATGGATACGATCAACTAATATTACCATGGATAGGTATTTGTGGATGACTTGCTGTGGGCAAGATAGAAAAATAGTGTGAATAGAAAATTTATAATTTTTAATTCGAGATTCACAAAAACAAATACCTCATAAAACCCAGATTCATAAAACCCAGAATTTTTAATTATAGAAATAATATTCTAAATTACCAATATTCCTTGAATGTTAAGCTTAACCATAAATCATCATGGCCTTGAACAATTGGTTCGGGGAAAAAAACCCGTCGAAATCTAAAACCCGTCAATAGTTTTGTCTTTTCAAATCACTTTGTACATCACATTCAAAAAGTGCCTCATTTTGTAATATGAAACTCATAAAGAGTCATTAAGGATAAAACAGTCTTTTTTCTCTATTTCTTCTCCACAAAGTGATGAAAGTGCCTCTCAACTCAAAAAGTGCCTAATTCTGTAATTCATAAGTGTAAAAGTGCCTCTCAATGTAAATTTCTCTATTTTAGTTCTGTAGTGTCGTACTAATTTACCTTTAACATTGGATACTATAAAACTCTTACTTCTAGTCCAAATGAGATCACAATACAGTACTATTTGATTGGTATTTGGTACTAAGTACTGAAGAAAATGATTTAAAGCTTGTATTTCGTTTTAAGAATTAACGAATGAAAAATATAAATGCTTGCTAGTATCCATGTTTTTTTTTCTTTTTTGTTTGGTATTCCAATTTTGTGCATTATTGTTTTGATTTTAGTTGGGTATGTTATTAATATTTATTAACAAACTAAATTACCTGTGTAAACGTGTAAAATGCTTTAAAGGGTTTGTACCAAACTCGGTTTATGAGTGCCATTTGTTCGACAGTCATGCGATCGGTGTTGTGTCACTGTCGGAGAAAAAGTTTACATCCCCGCATGCGCGTGATCCGTAACAATGACTCCCTCTTCCAATTTAATTGTCATTCTAAAGTCAAAATTGTGTTTCATGTTATTTATCATTTTGTATTTTCAATACAAATTTATTACAATTTTCTAGCTCATATATTATTCATATCAAATAAAACATATTATTCACTCTGTTATCCAATAAGTGTGGGTTTAGATCTATGTATACAAATCAAGAAATCATTAAACTTTCTCTTCTTTCAAAATAAAATATGTTTTATCCTCAACAATAACACAATTTAACCAATTAAAAAATAATATGCAGAATTTAAACAGTCAAAACAATAAAATACAAATAATTTTTACATGGATTTTTGAGAATGCCACTTATTTGTGAACAAAAAAATCTCTAAAACAACACTTATTGGAAAACAGAAGAAATATTAATTAGGGATAAAACAATAATTTTAATTATTTTTTTAGTCTACATAGAAAAATCCAGAAAACTGAAAATAAACCGAGGGAATAGTAATATACTCTTTCTATTTCAATATATAGGGGATTTAAGGTTTTTGCACATAGATTAAGAAGTCATTTAATTTTTGTATTTTTTGAAATAAAATATATTTTATCATCAATTTCAAAACATTTCAACCAATAAAAAAAGTAACCTGCAAAATATAAATAATGAAAAGTAAAAAAACACAATTAATTTTGCATATAAACTTTAAAACCCCTAATAAAATAAAACAACAAAAAACTTTAAAAACCATTATATATTGAAACAGAGGGAATATATAAATTCGAGCTAATCAATTTGCCATAAGTGTTTTTCCTCATGTTATTATCTGATTTCCTGTAATTGCATTTTTTGTTTTTTTTTTGGTAATAAGGACTTAGGGAAAACCAATATCAACATAAGTTAAAATTTGAAACTCTTCTTAAAATATATGATTATGGTAGTTGAATGATTCCAAAAGAAAATAAACAATAGAAGAGAGAGGAAATTTGAATGTTCTCAACCACCGAAGGTCGAATATCCAATAAGAAAATAAAAATTGATTGACATGCATACTTTTCTGGCCAACTAGTCAACTACAAGTCACAGTTTTACATTATACAGTTTAATCCAAAGTCTATATTAAACGTGAAAAATCTCATAGTATTGTCATTTGTCAACATGATTCGTCGGTTGTCCTTTCAATGGTTGTCAATTTGTTATTATTATTTTTTGGATTATTTCCACTAATTTCCTGAAAAGCCAATTCGTCTTCTTGGAAGAATAGACAAGTCAGTTGAGTTTAGAAAGACCAATTAGTCTTCCTAAAAAATCAACAAAAATCATCACTCTTTTAAAATAAAATGCAAAATAAAAAAATCAACACCCGCAACTTTTGTTCTTTCCATTAATTTATTTTCTAGTAATATACAAATCTCTGAGGATAATATCATCTCAAATATGGCAAAACGTAACCAGAACCACACTTTGGCCACGACCCTTTTGATTATCTTGCTCCCACTATGTAGAATCGTATCTTGCTCCACAAGCAACACAATCACCAGAAACCACACAATACGAGACGGAGACTCACTGATCGGCGAGGAAGAGATCTTCGAGCTTGGATTCTTCAGCCCCAAAGATTCATCCTTAAGGTATGTCGGAATCTGGTACAAGAACATCGAACCTCGAACGATTGTTTGGGTCGCAAATCGAGAGAAGCCATTGTCTGATCACAACGGAGCTATAAAGATTGCAGATGACGGAAACTTGGTGGTCGTTAACGGTCAAAACGTCACCGTTTGGTCCACAAACGTCTCTCCCAAGCTGAACAACACTGCTGCTGTTCTGTTTGAAACAGGGGATTTGGTTTTGTCTTCAAATTCAGACAGAAGCAATACATATTGGGAGAGCTTTAACCATCCAACTGATACTTTCATGCCTGGTATGAAGGTTCGTGTGAATCCTTCAGCGGGAGAGAATCGCGCTTTTATCCCTTGGAGATCCGAAAATGATCCTTCACCAGGAAGGTATTCACTAGGGATTGATCCTATTGAAGCCCTAGAGATTGTGATTTGGGAAGGCGAAAGGAGAAAATGGAGGAGCGGACCGTGGAATTCGGTTATATTTACCGGTATACCGGATATGTTCCTATTCACGAACTATATTTACGGGTTTAAGCTCTCTCCTCCTGATAAAGATGGTACCGTGTACTTCACGTATGTTCCATCAGATAGTTCTGATTTGTTAAGGTTTCAAATTAGGTTTGATGGCGTAGTAGAGCAGTTCAGATGGAATAAAAACGCCAAGAACTGGACTTGGCTTCAACTGAAACCTAACAAGGAATGCGAGAGGTATAACCGTTGCGGTAATTACAGCGTTTGTGATGATAGTAAAGACTTTGATTCCGGTAAATGTAGTTGCATTGATGGGTTTGAGCCAGTGGACCGGAGTCGATGGGATGACGGGGATTTCTTGGGTGGCTGCAGAAGAAGAGTTCCATTGAGCTGTGGTCAGAGTCTGGCTGCGGATGGAGGAGATGGGTTTAGGGTGCTTAGGGGAATGAAGTTGCCTGATTTTGGATCAATTTTTTTGGTTAACAGCTTAGTAACTTGTAAGGATGTATGCATGAGAGATTGCTTGTGTAATGCTTTTGCCCTTGTAAGAGGGATCGGATGCATGATTTGGACCCGAGAATTGATCGACATAGAGCGTTTCGAGCGTGGTGGAGAGTCTGTCCACATCAGGCTTGCGAGATCTGAATTAGGTCTGCAAAAGAACATTTTGAAAGATTCAAACATGACTATTCTGAAATATGTATCCTTATATATTTTTGATTTCTTTTGTTGTGTGAACAGGAGGGAAGGAAAAATTGAAACTCTGGATCATTATTTGTAGTGTTGTAGGTGCATTCTTGCTAGGGTTGTGCATTTGGATTTTATGGAAGTTCAAGAAAAGAGTTAAAGGTAAAGTCTCTCTATTTTACACACAGTCTGGTTTTCAAAAGGGTTAAGTGCATAGACTAAGAGATCATTTATTTCATGATTTGTAGGTTTCTTGTGGAAGAAGAAAGATTTTCCAGTTTCCGATGTCAGAGAGAACAGAGATTACCCGGTTAAGTCCTCAAGCTCGCCGATCCAAGTTCTAGTAGGAGATCAAGTTAACACACCCGATTTGCCAGTTTTCAGTTTCAACAGTGTAGCCTCAGCAACTGGAGATTTTGCTGAAGAAAACAAGCTTGGACAGGGGGGATTTGGTACTGTATATAAGGTGAAACAATTGAATGCTAATTTTCTTGAGACTAATTTTGGATAAGAAGGTTATTGATCTTTAGAAAAAAAAAAACTGATGGTTTATGTTTGGACAGGGAAACTTTTCAGAAGGGAGAGAGATAGCAGTAAAGAGGCTATCAGGGAAATCGAAGCAAGGACTCGAGGAATTCAAGAACGAGATCTTACTGATCGCAAAACTCCAGCATCGAAATCTTGTTAGATTAATAGGATGTTGCATTGAAGACAATGAGAAGATGCTTCTTTATGAATACATGCCAAATAAGAGCTTGGACAGTTTCCTTTTCGGTATGTTTTATTTTAAAACATTTTCAAGAAATGTCTTGAAATTTTGCGGATTAGGTATATTATTGAGTTTACCTCGCAGATGAGAGTAAACGAGGATTTTTGGACTGGAGAAAACGGTGGGAGATCATTGGAGGAATCGCGAGGGGGTTACTTTACTTGCATAGAGACTCAAGACTAAAGATCATTCACCGTGACCTAAAAGCTAGCAATATCTTGCTGGACAAAGAAATGAATCCAAAGATTTCAGATTTCGGTATGGCTAGGATCTTCAACTACCGACAAGACCAGGCCAATACGATCCGAGTCGTCGGCACATAGTAACTAATTAAACAAACATCTCATTGGTTTCTTTTTTTCTATGAAACCAAATCGCTTTCTAATGATATTTTTTATGTGGAAACTTTTAAGTGGATATATGGCTCCGGAGTATGCAATGGAAGGGATCTTCTCAGAGAAATCTGATGTTTATAGCTTTGGAGTGTTGTTACTAGAGATTGTGAGTGGAAGCAAGAACGTTAGCTTTCGAGGGTCTGAACATGGAAGTCTCATCGGTTATGTAAGTTAACATTTGATTTCGGTTTGGTTCTGTTCGGCTTAGTTTTTCCATTTTTAGAAAGTAATGTTCTAAAGGACAAAAAAACTTCAGGCGTGGAATTTATGGAGTCAAGGAAAGACGAAAGAACTAATCGATCCAACGGTTAAGGACAATGGAGACGTAAACGAAGCAATGAGATGTATCCACGTGGGAATGTTGTGTACACAAGACTCGGTTTTTTCCAGACCAAACATGGGTTCGGTTTTGTTGATGTTGGAGAGTCGAACCGGTCATCTTCCGCGTCCAAGACAGCCTACCTTCCACTCGTTCTTGAACTCCGGCGAGATTTTGGACGGTCAAGATGTTGCCTCGGTCAACGATGTTACTTTGACCACGGTTGTTGGTAGATGATTAATTTTGACCACAGCTTGTTTTCCCCTCGCTCTTTGACTTTTCATTTTCTCGAGAAGTCTTTTTATGTACAAGTAATTTAATCTTCGTCTCGTTAAAGCATTTTATTATACATCATAACTGGACTTGGAAACTGTCGAGAAAAAAAAAAAAAAAAAAACAAATCGGATATGTACTCTTCATTTTTCTTTTAGGGGTCAACATGTTGAACTGTTAAATCAAAATAACTGATGATAGAATATGGAGCAAATATGTTCGAGGGAAAACGTTTGAATTTCATGAAAAAGAGAATTTAAGAGTCCAAAGAAGGATACGATGTTTTACACAAAAAAAAAAAAAAAAGAAGGATACGATAGCACCAGCCTTAATTAATGTTATCAGAAAATCTGTAGTTTCACATTCTTACGCAAAAATTATGTTTGTATATGTGATTTTTTTTCAGAAAATTCTCGTATTGCACCTCTCTTCTGTTTAACACAAAAAGGTATCCATATAACAAAAAATTAAGGACAAACTTCTCTCAAATAGATTGAATGTTGACCTGTTTGCATATTGTGGAATATAACTTGTTTCTCTTTCAAGAATGCGCTTCATCTCCGTCTTTAGCTTTTGATGATATTGATATATCTCACGTTAAATGATCATTACTAAACTCATATGTCCCTATCACAAAATATGGCTAAAAAGCACCGTTTTCTCATATGCTTTTGTCCTGTCTGTATTTTGCACAAGTTTCTTCAATCGATAGGAAGAGAGGAATTTATAGAGAAAGGATTTTGAATCCATAATTTTCAAAATAAAAAAAAAACCCATCTTTTGGAAATTTAAAAAGACCCCACAATCCGAGGAAAAGGTACATCCTCGAACCAAACTGCAATAAAATGAAGCTGAATAACGAGTACGACGAACATAAAATATAACGCAAAGTTTCACATAATAGAAGACTGCAGAGCCACATAAGCCAATCCAACACAAACTCAGTCATTGAGATAGTTTTCGGACACCAAATAAAACATATCCATTAAAGAAGAACTAATAAGAGTTATAGTAGAGTATTTCCCTGCACGCAAGAGCTACCACACTGGAATTTGCAAGTGATTTGTCCTCCATTAAAGCCCTGACTTTTAAAACTTTACTTGTGTTGGTTTTCTGGAGTTTGGATCTCCCCACCAATCTTGTCCTCATCAAGACTTGCCACGTTTTCCGATGGAAAAGAAGCTCCCACTGATGACGAACCCTGAAAATGCACAAGTGCTTAGAAAATAGCCCAGACAAAAGATAAAGAAACATGACTACTAGAGTCAGAAGAAAACATTACAACTACCGGATGTTGAGCAACAAGGGCTGACTCATCCAACTTTTGTCTCTTTGGCTCTGGTTCCTCAGGTGAATCCTTCTTCTCTATGTTAGCAAAACATTCCGACTCAATCGAAAACCATTCAACCATGGTCATCTTGAATATCACGTCCATTTCTTTCTGCCATTGAAGACAAGTGAACAAACCCTGAAGAAGAGTCTCGATAAAAGCGCTGGCCTTCTCTCCCGACATTCCTTTCAAATCTGTGCAAGGGAGTATCTTTTGACTATACTCAGCGTGAAGCTCAGTGAAAAAAGCGAACCATCTATCAGAGGACTTCATAAAGTCAAACTGACGATCCTTCACTGTTCTCTTCATCAAATCCAACTGAAAACAATCCCCATAACGAGCCACAAACTGTGCTGTGAGCTGAACAACACCAAGCTCCTCACGACTCATATCTTCGGGATTCGCTAATGCAAGCTTGTGAGGAACCCTGAGCGGACCCTTGTTCAACTCAATCCAAATCCAATCAACCATGGTCATCTTGAATATCACGTCCCTTTTTTCCTGCCATTGAAGACAGAAGAACAAACCCTTAAGAAGAGTCTCGATAAAAGCGCTGGCCTTCTCTCCCGACAATCCTTTCAAACCATCGCAAGGGAATATTACTTCAGAATACTCAGAGAGAAGCTCAGTGTAAAATCTGAACCATCTATTAACAGGTGACCTCATGAAGTCAAACTGAGGATCCTTGGCTGTTTTCATCACCAAAGCCAACATAAAATTATTCCCATAACGAGCCACAAACTGTGCCGTGAGCTGAATAACACCAAGCTCCTTGCGAGTAATTTCTTCGGGAAATGTTAGTGTACGCGTGAGAGGAACCTCGAGCTTAATCTGAATATCGGGTATTGGAACACAAACAAGATTTGAGCTCCTCAAATCGTTGCAATTGGCATCCACCACGTTAGAGGCCAGGATCTTCTTCTCATTTGATGCAATCATACGTGCCGTTCTCTCGAGCAACTCTCTCAAGATTTTCTACATCAAAGAAGAAAAGAGAAGAAAAGATGGAAAGCGGAAATATCAGAGTTCTGTACTTCTATTTTTTGTTTTGGACCTAAATAACTATCAAACCTATTATAATAGGTGGTTTAACGCAGATATAAACTCTAAAATCTACTGAGAATAGTGGATAATTCCATGGCAGAAGACGAGGAACACATATCGATAAGGAAAAGAAAGATAGATCGGCAACGGGAAAGACCTACTTAGGGGTAATAAAGACGGTACCTTAGCCGGGAAGGAAAGCCCCACCGCGAGAACCGCAGTGACGAAGAGGAGAACGAGCGACTGGAGATCGATCTAGGGCTTGGAAATCCACGGAACCGACGGAAACGATGAGAACAAAAATAGTCTGAGCCTTTGGCGGTTATAAACGAAACTCGTGCTTAGGGCTTGATTGTTTGTACTGTACTTTGTAAACTACGATTTTTTTTTTTTTTTTAAACTACAATGCTCATCCTAATCCTAACATATTAAAAGAGAATAAATGCTATGTGTCATCACATGGTTCATTCTCAAAAAAATTTTTTTTAAGGTAATATTTACTAGACTATTTATTATATTAGTTTAATTAGATAATAGTTTACATTAATTATTTATACAAATTTTAGCATTTAATTATTAATATATCTTAGTCAATATATCAAATTAATTATTTTTTAAATACTATATTTTCTCTCACTTTTTGATTGAACGAAATTTTATAAAAATAAATAAATTATCACATTATTTATATACTAAAAAATGTACATTTTTTTACACAAATTATAATTTGGGTTTTTAAAAACAGATATTAATTACTAAAATGATGAAAATATTAAGTATATCATCAAAATCTCACATTGAAAATTATGATGTGTGATAGTTCAAAAGACTATTATAAAAAAGATCAAAATGATAAAAAAACCAAAAGAAATGGAAGATTAATTTAATAATCATCCAAATTTATAGGGTGTTTTCACTTTTAGACCACAATTTGCGGTCAAATGCAAAACTCTTCAATTTTTAGTTTTTTTTGAGTCCAATTATTTACGAGAATGCCATTATTTTTGTGAGTGGTAGACCACTACTGAGGTCTACGATATCTGCTTAAAGACCAAACAATCCTCATCTTCTACACTTAATTTCAAAAATACTATATCATCAATATTTTCAACTACCATTTTCACCCAATTTGAAGCTCTTAATGCTCAAAAAACTCACTTTTGAGCTTGATATGCTTCTTATTTGTCCTTTCTTTCATCTCACAACCTCTTATTCTTCCATTTTTTTCCCAATTTTCATCTGAAGAACTCTATAAGCAAACTCAAATCTTGGGTCTTGGCATTTCTGATTGTTTAGCTTACGGTGATGATCGGAGTTCGTTATTGAAGGCCTAAATCGAAGTTCTTAGCCCTCGAAGAGCCTTTCTCCGGCGGTCAGGTAATATTTCTTTCAAAAATCTAAGAATTTCAGTTTTGGTCCGCGACAGTAGACCTCAATGGAGGTCTATTTTAACTTGGTAGTCCTCCATTGAGGTCTACTCGTCAACGCAGATTTGACTGTGCCATTTCCTTTGCAAACAAAAAAAATAGTCGTAGTCCTCCACTGAGATCTACTTCACGTGGAGGTTAGTTTTGCAATTGATCGAATTTTTTTATTTTTGTGGTAGACCTCTTTGGAGGTCTACTACACGTGGAGGTTAGTTTTGCAATTGATCGAGAAAACATTTTTTTGCGAGGTCTACGCCTGAGGTCTACCTACAAAAAAAATTAGTTTCGCAGTTGACAAAAGTCTGACTTTCCTCAAAAAAGAGAGATTTTCGCATGTAGACCTCATGTGAGGTCTACTTAAATATCTGGTCAACGCTAAAAAAAATAGGTCTACCATCGAAGTCTACTTTAGGAAAGTCAAACTTAGTCAACTGCAAAATTAACCGTTTTGAAGTCTAATTTTTCTGGTAGACTTACAACGTAGACCTTCTTATGGTCAGTAGACCGATTTAGAGGTCTATTAATCAAAAAAAGGTCTACCACGGCAAAAATATTTTCTCGATCAATTGCAAAACTAACATCCACGTGTAGTAGACCTCCCTGGAGGTCTACAAAAAAAAAANAAAAAAAAAAAAAGTTTTATCGATCAATTGCAAAACTAACCTCCACGTGGAGTAGACCTCCTCGGAGATCTACTTTGAAGGCTTAATGGCGGTCTAGTATGTAGGTCTACCTACGAGGTCTACTATTATGTGTTTTTTTGTAAATCATTTTTTGGGTCAATATATCTGTGAACAAACTGAAACTCATACACTAATGCTCTAAAGAGCTTATTGAAGA
>OVBJ01003940.1:0-10289 GCA_900406535.1 Noccaea bulbosa | reverse complement strand
TAATAAATTATATAATCTTCTTCAAAATTTTCACCTATTACATCAGCAAATTCTTATCTAAATTCTCCCCCGATATACTTGTTTTTTTTTATTATATCATGATATGAAATCTCAAACTAAGATTCACGTGGAAATTTTAAAATTCTTTTACTGGTCGTCTTCATTCAATTTATATTCCCACCATTTGCACAAAGAAAAGTCTTCATTGACATTAGTTTCGTCTGTCTATATATCATCTGAAATCAAAGGTTAGAAGGCCTTCACCCCTAGGAAGACGACAATGGAAGAGCCATTTCTTCCGAGAGACGAGCAGTTAGTCCCCGGTAAAGCCACATGGCAAAGAGGGCAGCTCACCGTCGAGCTGAAAAAAGTGAGCCTCTTAGCCGCTCCTATGGCCACCGTGACCATTGCTCAGTTCCTATTGCCAATCATCTCAGTTATGGTCGCTGGCCACGAAAGCGAGCTCCAACTTTCGGGCGTCGCTATTGCCACCTCCTTCACTAACGTCACCGGTTTCAGCATAATGGTAACTATGTTATGACTTTCTTATTTCCAAATCAAGAATCAAACTGAATCTCAGATCTTGATTACACTTTGATTTTGTGGGGAAATAGGTTTAAAACTTTTATTGGATAGAGCAATAGAACAAGGCCTTAACTTTACGTTGATATGGTACTATGTGATAGTTCTGATAGGGAAATAGATCGTCAATCCCTTTTGAATATCTTTCGAAATATTTTAAATAGAAAAAATACTTCGAATATTTTGCAGTATGGGTTAGTTGGTGCACTAGAAACTCTATGTGGCCAAGCTTATGGAGCCAAACAATACGAAAAAATCGGAACCTACACATACTCTGCAATCGCCTCCAACATCCCAATTTGTTTCCTTATATCAATTCTTTGGATTTACATCGAGAATTTCTTGATCTCTCTCGGACAAGACCCTGACATCTCCAGAGTCGCAGGCTCCTACGCCTTTTGTCTCATACCGGCTTTGTTCGCCCAAGCGGTTGTCACACCATTTACTCGGTTTCTGCAAACACAAGGGTTGGTTCTTCCTCTGCTCTACACTTCCGTGACCACCCTTTTGTTCCACATCCCGGTTTGCTGGATTTTGGTTTCCGTGTTTGGTTTCGGAAGCAATGGAGCTGCTTTGGCTATCAGTGTGTCTTATTGGTTTAACGCTTTGATACTCATATGTTATGTGAGATTCTCTAATTCTTGCGAGAAGACTCGAGGCTTTGTATCGGATGATTTTGTGTCTTGTGTCAAAGAGTTCTTTCACTACGGAATCCCATCAGCAGCAATGACTTGGTAAGTCGTACTCAGATCAAGTAAAGGATTCACAGGTCATTTATCTATTTTCTCTTACATTTATTATAACCACTAATTTCTTTTTAAAATCTAATTACATACATACAGTTTAAAGCCAATATTAATATTATTCGAAATTTTGAATACTAGAAAATAGAAACAGTTATAATTTGTTTCTTAATTCAGACCACCATTTTTATTAGACAGGTCGTGGTTACATAATCTAACTCGTCCTCTCAATGAATTAGTGTGCATTTGTCGTGTTCTGTCTTTTTTCTTATAGCCTAGAATGGTGGCTATATGAGATACTCATACTCTGCTCAGGTCTCCTCCCTAACCCAAAACTTGAGACATCTGTTCTTTCAATATGGTAAGTNAAAAAAAATTTTTTTTTTTTTTTTTTTTTTTTAATCTTTTGTTTCCTCTTTGTTAACAAAGTACTAATACTATTTCTTTCTTGTCAGTCTTACAACAGCAGCTTTACACTATGTTATTCCAGCTGGAGTCTCTGCGGCTGTGAGGTATGATCTCAATCCTCAAACCAAAACATCTTCAACAACTCTTTCCTCAGCTCTAGTGATTAATCGATTTTTTTGCAGCACACGTGTGTCAAACAAATTGGGAGCTGGGGATCCCCAAGTTGCTAGGGTATCGGTATTGGCAGGGCTTTGTATTTGGCTGGTAGAGTCAGCTATCTTGAGCACAGTTCTCTTCACCTGCAAGAATTTTGTAGGCTACGCATTCAGCAACAGCGAAGATGTTGTTGACTATGTGGCCGACCTATCTCCTCTGCTCTGTCTCTCTTTCGTCCTCGACGGATTGACAGCAGTTCTTAATGGTGTTGCTAGGGGAAGTGGGTGGCAACATATTGGAGCTTGGGCAAATGTAGTGGCTTATTATCTGGTAGGAGGTCCAGTTGGAATTTACTTAGCTTTTGGTCGTGGGTTGAATGGAAAGGGACTTTGGTTTGGTGTTGTGGTTGGATCTGCTGTGCAAGGCACTATATTGGGTATCGTCACAGCTTCCATGAATTGGAAGGAACAGGTTAGAGAATTTAGAATAGAAGATAAGCCATTTTATAGTTTGTTACTAACCCTACATGCTGTTTTTTTTTTTTTTTTTTTAATATATGTTTTAATGAATTAATCTATGAATTTCAGGCTGAGAAGGCGAGGAAGAGAATAGTCTCAACTGAAAATGGATTGGCATAAACGAAGGGTGTTTCTTAATCAATCCATTTTTTGCTTCTAAATCAATCCATTTTAAGAAGGAGAGAATTAATTATGTTATTTCTTCAGTTTTTATGTACAAATGTATTTCTTCATTATAAATTGATATGCAAAAAAAGTGATTATTATCTCTTCTTAGTTTTCGAAATCAAGTTTCAAACATGATTTCACAAGCCAAGGAGGTGCTGGTTTCGGATTTTTAAGCTTAGAGAAAGAAGAACTGATTTGCATTAGAGAAAGAAGAACTGATTTCGGATTTACGAGTAGAAATCTATATTTCGGATTTCTAAGTTTCAAAAACAGAGGAAACACCAAGATTTATCTTCCGTTGTTCAGACCACACCAAGAGCTAAGGTATGATTTTTCTTTCTCGTGATATCATCAAAAGTATTAATTTTGTAAATTGATTGTACATTTGGAATTTGACATCTGATTTCAGGTAAGGTGAAACAGCAGTTTGAAATCTTTGAAAATGAGTATATACAAAGAGATATTGTGAAAAACAGTATAAACATTTGTATTTTTCATATATTGATTTGAGTGATATTTGTATTGGAATTTTTTTGGATCAATTGAATTTTTATATGGATTATTGAATTGATTTTTTGGTTAATATTGGATATGTGTCGGTTTGGTTGTGTAAACCGACGTGAAAAATGGGTTTGGGATCACTTTCAAAACCGACACTAAATTAAACTAAACCGACATGAAAATTGGTTTAGAATCACTTGAAGACCGACGCCAAATTGAACTAAACTGACGTGAAAATTGATTTGGGCTCACCTGAAAACTGATGCAAAATTGAAGTAAACCAACGTGAAATTTCTGATGTTAAAGAAAACGTCGCTATCAAAACCGACGTTATAAATTTTAACGTCACACGAAGTAACGACGGTTTTCAAACCGATGTGAATTTGCTAACGTCAGTTTACAACCGACGTTAAACACTACAAAAACCGTCGCCAAATGCCGCCTCCCTTTTAGTGTTTGTCTCAGTTGAAGAAAATTCAGATTTTATGTATATCAAAAGGTGAAAAATTAGACTGCAAAGGAATATGGTTTTATAACAATTATTAATTTATCGAGTAGAAATCTATAAAGGTTTTAATGTATAATGGTTTAACAGCTTCAAAATAAATAAAAATAATTCAGTGTTTTTAAAACCGGACTGGATATCGAACCGGATGTGCCTTTGAGTCATGGTTCAACTTGGTCCAACCGGTCAGACCGGGTTTTCTAAAATTTTAATAATAAATATATTTAAATAGTGAATATATAAAAATATAAGTTTGTAAAAGTTTTAAAACTAAAATGTAAATATAAAGTAGTAAAATTATATGAATATGAAACATTTTGGTTCCATGAATAAAAAATATTATGATAAAAATATTTAAATATCAAAGTTAAAATATAAAAATATGTTATTAGAGTAATCATTCATCATTTTAAAAGTATTATTTTAGTAATTGCATTTTATAACTTATCATAGTTAAATTAACAATATAATTTTTGTAGATTTTTTAATAAAAATCCAAAAATTATTATATAAATATAAAAATCGAGTTTTCTAATTGACCCAAACCGGCTGGGTTTCGGGTTTTTGCCCGGTTTTAGTGAATTTTTTTTGGGTCAACTATAATTTTGGGTTTTTATGAAACCCAACTCGGCTTAACCACCGGTTCACGGTTGAACCGGTCCGACCGGCCGGGTCGGGTCGGTTTTTTAATCACTTAAAATATTCAAATCTATGAGATGTAACGGGATCATAGCAGAGAAAGTCAAGGTAAGTAAAGTAAGCCTTTACGTAAATCCTTTAAGGATGTCACACAGGCTCCTCAGAGCCAAGTTGGAAAGGAAGACAATCTACCATGGGCGGCAAGGATGAATCCAGCATCTCAGAATCTGTATAGAGCAACAGAGCCAGAATACTTAGAGGATGACACTCCCAAGGTAATGATTCCTAAACATGTTCTGTTACAAGGTTTAGAGAACCAGAAGGAGCCAGTTCTATAGATTCTTACCTCCGCCAAGTGGTCTTATTTTTGCGGTTTTCAACAAGTTGTGGGGAAGGAATTGCAAAATCACCATTAGGAAGTTGGGTCAATCCAATTATCTTTTCGATATACCGACAAAGAAACAAGGAACTGGGTTCTTCAAAGGGGACTTTGGCATGTTGATGACTGTTTGATTTTTGTTGCTTCATGGACTCTATAAGCGACTTTAGAAATCCATGAGATTAAGACTATGCCTGTTTGGGTTACCTTAAAAAGATACCCAACATTATGTATTCAATCTCTGGAGTTAGCCACATAGCTTCTGGTTTAGGTGCTCCAATGGCAACTTACAAACCTCGTTTGGATCCCATTCTACTAGGTGAAGCCAAAAGTTTGGTAGAAGTAGAGTTGAGCAAAGCTTTCCCGGCCCTAGAATTGCTGCAAGTGATGATAGTGGGTTTATATCTATGATGGATGTGGAATACTCTTGGTTACCTACTAAATGTAGTAGATGCGGTGAGTTGGGACATAAGATTAGACGTTGTTTAAAATCTGCTCCAGAGGATGGCAATGTTGCTAGTTTTGCTGCTCCTACTTCTGTCCCGTGTACTACACAACAAACTGCTCTTTCTGTCCAAGCAGAAACATATGAGACAACTTCTCCTTCAGAACTTGTTATTCCAGCTTCGGGTACAAACATGGTTGACATTACACTCCCCAACTCTGCTAATGTTATGACTACCTCATCTACAGTTTCAAACATCGAGATTTCTCTTTCTAACAATCTTGTCAATGCAAGTAATGAACCCAGCCGAGTAAACCAAGCTCCGATGAACTTAATTCCTTTGCTACAGTCTCAGTACTTGAGAATATGTCTTCTCAGACCGCTCCTACAATTGTTATAGTTAATGAAACTATTGAGTCTCCTAATACGGCGTCTGCTCATACTACAACAGTCACCGCTTCTATTGAGACTCCTAATATGGCGTCTGCTCAAACTACAATAGTCACCGCTTCTACAGTTGCTCAAGATCCCTCTACCCTCCATGATAACCACAATATGATAACTGACCCTGATTTTGGTTCTAATAGGTTTGGCTCAGACGGATTCCGACAACGAGTCGGATTCGTTGGAACTTATGACACCTTAGAGTAAAAGGATCCTTTGGGAAAGACCAGTTAAACCATCAACAAAAGTTAAAGAGATGCAGGCGACGGCTCGTGGACGAGGAAATCGAGGACGTGGAAGCAGAGGCTAGACGTATCCGTTCCGAAACACTAAAGTCAATCGAAGCGCAAGATTCGATTGCTTCTGGTTCATTATATGTTTTCATATATTTTCACCTCTTTGTATCTACTTTAAAAAACTGTGTAACTACTATGGTCTTGGCTTGTGTAACCATCATTTTTAAGTTTTTAATAAAATGGCATAAAAAAAGAAAGTAAAGTAAGCCATTTGTACTTACCTTGGTCGTGGCTGTCCTGTGTAAGAAAAAGGAAAGTTTCTCTTGAGTCTTGACCGAGAGACTTTACTCTTTTAACTTTTAACTTTTAAGTGACTTGTCATCACAGAGCACATTGAATTGGGTTTGACATGTAAGTAAGGGCATATAAGTCTTGCATCTTTAAGCTTGGCCCTATTTGTTGGGTCATGTTGCTCCATTGAAGTAATTAGAGCTGTCAACCCACCCCGAAACCCGTGGGCCAAGCCCATATGGACATTTGCGGGGCGGGCTTGGGTCTATCAAATTTGTTCGCAATTCGCGGCGGGCCGACCCTCACGGACGTAGCAAAAACATAAAGTCCAATGGACAGGCCCAGACGGGGCGGACGCGGGTCGACCCGCAATGTAGACCTTGAACATGATCATGTGCCTTTGATCGTGAGCTTTAAAATTACATTATTCAAACAAATTGTTTCACATGTTCTATTATACATCACAAGGAGTTCGACCTAACAAAATAGTAAGATAGTTAGGTGGTTAGGATCATGTTCTTTGTGACATTGGTGAAACTGCTTCTGGTTACAAGGTTCGCGGGCAGACCCGCAAACCCGCTAATAATATGCGGAGCGGACTTGGGCCTAAGGTTTTTGTTCGCAACCTGCGGCGGGCTGATCCGCATGAACATCTCAAAAACGTAAAGCCCAATGGGTAGGTCCAGGTGAACGCGGGCTGGCCCGATTGACACTTCTAGAAGTAATGATGTTCTGGTCCACACATGACACATGTAATATGTAAGTAATGAGCTTCTTTATCTTAATTAGACGGTCCATTTTGAAGCTCTAGCTCAGGATGCTCATCTTTGGTCTCCTCTTTATCAACTTGAATGATGGCTTGTCTTAAATATTCTTTAGAAAATTGGGTTATATAATTTTCTCTTAATAAAATCCACAAAAACATAGAATACAATATTGCATGTTTCTTGGAGTACAAAACATAACAACTTTCCACTTGAGAGTTCATATTAGTCCTTGACATATGTTCTTGACGTAAATCATTAAAAAATATATAAATCAATGGTACTGTTACAAGATAATAAATTAATGTCATGTCATTTACAAGATCGTATAAACAATTTTATAACATATATTGGATTTCTCGACCAGTAGTATTCATACTTTCAGACAAGTCAAAACGAATTTGCTACCCTACTCTTATATCTACTTTGGCATCACGTTTGTGACTATTTTATTAGAATCTCCGATAATTTTTTCCGAGTTGTCTTTGTTGTCTAGTGACTTGGTCGTTGGTATGGAACGTGATCCCCAAGTGTATTATCTTGTATTTTTTTTTTCTTTTCTTNTCATGCAACTTTTTTTTTTTTTTTTTTTTTGTCAGTCTAACAATCAAATTAAAAGTTAAAACACCAAGTTGGGCTGTCCCTAAATTAGGGACCCTAATACTCGATTAGCGCCTTACAAAATTTTGATATGAAAGATCAAATTAGGATTCTCGTGAAAATTTTAAAATGTCTTTAATTTGATTATTCACATTAAATTAAATTATACATCAACAATGTTAATTAATTATTCTATAATTCACATGATTTACTTAAAGAAAAGTCATCATTTACACTAGTTTCATCTGTCTATAAATATCTCTAATCATCTGAAATCAAAGACAAGAAGGGCTTCAAAAATAGGAAGACCACAATGGAAGAGCCATTTCTTCTTAGAAACGAGGAGTTAGTTCCCGGTAAAGCCACATGGCAAAGAGGTCTGTTCACCAACGAACTGAAGAAAGTGAGCCGCTTAGCTGCTCCTATGGCCACAGTGACCGTTGCTCAGTACCTTTTGCCTGTCATCTCAGTCATGGTCGCGGGCCACAACGGCGAGCTCCAGCTCTCTGGCGTCGCTCTTGCCACCTCCTTCACTAACGTCTCCGGTTTCAGCATTATGGTATTTATGACTTTTCTCTCTTGTCTTCAATTTAAGAAATGTTTTGACTCTCAAATGTTGAAAATTGTGAAGAATGGACTTACAGCTCAAAACAAACTGGCAAAAAGTAACAACGTTTATATCTTTTGAATTGTCTTCAAGACATTCTAACAGAAAAAAATAATTCAATTAATTTTTCAGTATGGGTTAGTTGGTGCCCTGGAAACTCTATGTGGCCAAGCTTATGGAGCCAAACAATACGAAAAAATCGGAACCTATACATACTCTGCAATCGCCTCCAACATCCCAATTTGTTTCTTCATATCAATTCTTTGGATTTACATCGACAAGCTCTTGATCTCTCTCGGACAAGACCCTGACATCTCTAGAGTCGCAGGCTCCTACGCCTTTTGGCTCATACCGGCTTTGTTCGCCCAAGCGATTGTCATACCATTTACTCGGTTTCTGCAGACACAAGGGTTGGTTCTTCCTTTGCTCTACACTTCCGTGACCACCCTTTTGTTCCACGTTCCGGTTTGCTGGATTTTGGTTTCCGTGTTTGGTCTGGGAAGCAGTGGAGCTGCTTTGGCTATCAGTGTGTCTTTTTGGTTTAACGCTATAATACTCATATGCTATGTGAGATTCTCTAATTCTTGCGAGAAGACTCGTGGCTTTGTGTCCGATGATTTTGTGTCTTGTGTCAAACAGTTCTTTCACTACGGACTCCCATCCGCAGCAATGACTTGGTAAGTTAACTTTAACTTTCCTTCTTAACATTAAAACCAAAGAAAACAAAACTTTGAGTTTCCTGTTTGTCAAGTTACCTACACTTCCGTCTAGAGAACAAGCGGGATAAAGAAAAAGATTAGGACCTCTATTTTTAAGCAACTTACTTTTAGAACAACTTATTTATTTTTAAAATATAAGTTTATACGTTTTTGAATAAAAAAATATAGCAAGAGACGTTTTTTTTTTCTTTCTTAATTCAGACCTCTTTAACTAGTTTGCATTTTTTTGTTCTGTCTTCTTTTGATAGCCTAGAATGGTGGCTATTTGAGCTACTCATACTCTGCTCAGGTCTCCTCCCTAACCCAAAACTCGAGACATCTGTTCTTTCAATATGGTAAATATCTTATAGATTGACTTCCTTTTACATTTTGTTCCCTCTTTGTTGACAAAGTACTAATACTATTTCTTTCTTGTCAGTCTTACAACAGCAGCTTTGCACTATGTGATTCCAGCTGGAGTCTCTGCGGCTGTAAGGTAAGATCACAATTCTCAAAGAAAACATGTTCAGTTCAACAATTATTTCCTCAACATTAGTGATTAATCGGTTTCTTGCAGCACACGCGTGTCAAACAAATTGGGAGCTGGGGATCCCCAAGTTGCTAGGGTATCGGTATTGGCAGGGCTTTGTATTTGACTGGTAGAGTCAGCTATCTTGAGCACAGTTCTCTTCACCTGCAAGAATTTTGTAGGCTACGCGTTCAGCAACAGCAAAGATGTTGTTGACTATGTCGCCGACCTATCTCCTTTGCTCTGTCTATCCTTTATCCTCGACGGATTTACTGCAGTTCTTAATGGTGTTGCAAGGGGAAGTGGGTGGCAACATATTGGAGCCTGGGCAAATGTGGTGGCTTATTATCTCGTAGGAGCTCCGGTTGGACTTTACTTAGCTTTTGGTCGTGAGTTGAATGGAAAAGGACTTTGGTGTGGTGTTGTGGTTGGATCAGCTGTGCAAGGCACTATATTGGGTATCGTCACAGCTTCCATGAATTGGAAGGAACAGGTTAGAGAAATTAGAGTGGAAGATAAGCCATTTTAATTTGTTACAAACTCTACATTCTGTTTGCTCTTAACTAATTTGAATCTATGAATTTCAGGCTAGGAAGGCGAGGAAGAGAATAGTCTCAACTGAAAATGGATTGGAATAAACGAAGGGTGTTTCTTAATTAATCCATTTTGAGAGGGAGAGAATTATGTTATTCTTCATATTTTGTATAGAAATGTAATTGTTCATTATAAGTTAATATGTAAAAAACACGATTATGATCTCTTCTTAGTTTTCGAAATCAAGATTTCAAAAATGATTTCTCAAGCAAGGAGATGCTGGTCTCGACTAAGCTTAGAGAAAGAACAAGTTTTGCTCAGAAAACTTAAGTGGGAGAAAATTCAAATTTTATTTATATCAAAAAGTGAAAAATTACAAGGCTGCAAAGGATGAGTCCCTTGTATAATGGTTCAACAGCTTCAAAAGAAACAAACAAATTACAAAAATTACAAAAGGTCAAAATAAAAGTAAATGCTAATAAACTTAATAGAACTGATGTCTTGCGTTTTAGCGCATTCTAACAAGTGTTTTCAAGTATTTT